>JASANC010005614.1:0-68729 GCA_030248135.1 Theristus sp. LFF4_11 | reverse complement strand
TTGCATTCTAGTGCCTAGAGGAAGTTGCTATTCTGAAAAATCGGGTCTTAAAAGCCAAAATACTTCATTTGTCAGTAGGTAGTTCTAAAAGTGCAATATTCGAACTCAGCGCGTCAGCGCGGTTCTAATGCATACTTATTTTTGTCAATCATCAGATTTTTTTATAATTATTTGAAAAAAAAATTGAAAAAAAAATCTGGCACCGGTTCACGTTGTTGTTGACAGACAATGCCTCGCTTCTTCGAGACGACAAATCGGAAACAAGCTAAGAGCTGACAAGCAGTTAGTTTTCTTCACAGTTAAAACGTAAAAATAGTGTTTTACTGCCTGATGCTGTCTAGTCCATTAACGAGCTCTTGAAACCAATTGCAGAAGCATGAAACCAATCTGGACTTTGTCGATCTTTGTTATGAAAGTAGAAATTGTCGAAAACGTTACCACGGTTTTTATTTCACGTGATTTTTTTTATGAAGTTGACTTGAGTTTTAAAATTTGAGCTCAAAATGCGAAAATGAGTGATATTCATATTCACACCGAAATCACAGAACTGCAACCATGCAGAAGAGAAACCGTTGCGTGCTGTTTTCTCAGTGGCTGTTTTTGTGTATCGCATCTGATAACTGCAGAGTGCAGGAGCAGGACAAGGTACACTGTTGTTACCATGCCACTTTCTCTTTAATATTACGCCGCCCCGTTCAAAAATAATAGATAAACGGATAAGAAAGATTAATGACAGTAACTGTATGGAATAAAAACTGGTATCTATCGTTTTATACATGCTTGGAGTTTAGTTTCATCGACCGAACGCACACGTATATGTGCAGGGTTTGAGCCAAAAAACTACCGGATTTCAAACTGCCCCATCTCGCCTAAGATACAAGGCTAAAATCTGGAAACTTTGCAAAACTAAGATTCGCATTTTTCCCAATATTTTTAACAATTTTTTCTGCATCTTTTATTTTGTGACATACTTTTTGAAAAAAGTGAAAAAATCACAATTTTCAAGTTGTTGACTTGTGGTTATTCTGAATAAATGTTCACGTAATCATTCAATTTTTTTCGAGAAGGGCTGCACTCTTGTCCACGTGTTTATTGGAATGCAATCGCCGATGTTAGTTTGCAACTGATGTTGGTTCGGTTGCTTAACGGGGGACAACCGCGGACGGCAGCGACACGGCACCCATCCGATGCGAAGACGCGTCACCACTCTCTGGTGCTGGTCAAGTGTCTGCGTCAATCTTGCGCACAATGTCTTACAATTTTTACTTTGAAACCTTGAATATCGGCATGTTTACCCAGTGTATCCCAGTCATTTCAAATCGGTTAAACCAAAATACCAAATGACAGTTATGTAAGACGTATTTTTTCAAACGTATCCCACTGAAATGACGTCATGTGCCGCAAAACATGCGCTTGTCGTTCACAGCAAACCAGACTTTTCGTTTAGCCGATTTCTTCCCGTAAACAAATGACGAATGTCGATTCAGTCACACTGTATTTTGACAAACGGACGTTTTTAAAGCAAATGACGTCCATCCATCCATCCATCCATTTTATTTCGCGAAAAGCAGGAAACTCCGATAAAACTGTATGAACAGCATGAAATTCGGAGACCCAAAAAACAATATATTCAAAAAAAGTAATGAAAAAAAGAAGAAAAAAAACACAAAAAACATCGGCAGTTAAAAAACATAAAAAGAAAAGAAAAATATAAAAAGTAAAAAAATAAAAAATAAAAATAAAATAATAAAAAGACAAAACAAAAAAGACAAAAAAAACAAAAAAAACAGGCAAAACCCAAAAAAAATCAAAAACACAGCAAGACGTGGAAAAGAAAAAAAGGCAAAACAAACAAAAAGCATAGATTTTTGTCGAACCAGAAATCATCAAAGCACTTCTGAAACAATCTTGCCGTACTTGCTGTCACTAATTTTATTGAGAATATCAGATAACAGTGAGTGATCGTTAACGACACGTTTGAAACACGGGGTGGACATTGAAACAACTTGTTGACGTAGACAATTGTATGCAGTTCCAATTGTTAGCAGAGCTCCAGAACAAGCACGCTTACTTGTACGACGTGGAATAACAACAGCACGACTGTGGTTTGTACCTGCACTTGCACGATAATTGGCCGACGACAAAAGTTTCAAATCAAAACACGAGCCACAACGATTAAGAAACTTGTGCAGATATGTCAGACGAAGCACAAAAACTGACTGGTAAAAGTGGAACAATTTCGCATTTACCACACAAACTGGCGTAACTGGTATCACGATGAAAATCCCGAGTGAATAAACGTAACGCAAATTTTTGCACTCGTTCAAGCTTGAGACGGTCTTTATCGAAAATTGGATAACAGGCCACCGAACCTGACAATAGCACTGTTCTGAACAACGATTGATACAAATATCGCATGGTTTGGAGAGGTAACACGGAACTGAATGCTCTACTGAAAGCACCAACAGCACGTTTGACACTGGAACTGATCCTCGTAGCATGTAAACTGTAATCAAGCCTGTCGTCGAGAATGACACCCAAATACTTGGTACTAGATACTCGGTCAACAGCAGTATCAGACACTTTCAGGTCAACTGTCAGGCGTCGTGACGCACTTGTTCGACCAAAAATTATGAGTTTGGTTTTGTTTGGATTGATTTTTAGGTGGAGATTATTGATTTGGTCAACAACGGCATTCACGTGATCCTGAAGATGGCCATAACAATCAGAATTATCTAAAAATGCGGGAGACGCATATAAAAGGAGGAATATGGCCTTGTGTAAGCAGTGAAAGACTTGGCTCGACAACGCTTTTCAAGTCTCTGATGTGGTACACACGGATACAAGTACATAAGAGTCATATTTTTGCGCCGTTTATTCTTTATTTCGGTTACACATGGCAACCCTCGTACATTGTAGACAAATAAAACTTTCCCATTTGCTTTTTTTCTAGCATTTAGCGACCCCTAAAACCACTAAAATAACAATCAGACTTCAGATCGCTGACACTGGTTCGCACAAAGTGTATCGCAGAGGCATTGGGGAACGCAAGGTCTCCTGTGGCAAAGGCAATGACTCACCGGTTTATCCTGTCAGTTTGGTAAAAAAGGTGAAAATCAACGGAAGACAACACTTTTTGCACTGGTGCTGCTGTGTGCACACTACAGCGGTGCGTACGTTAGCAACAACGATAAAGCTACAGCTACATGCAGCAATGTTTTTGCACAGAATTTACAGAATTTCGCACATGGTGTTGTGATTTTAGACTAAACTAAAGAGGACAATTGAAAAATAACTTCAAAGTTTTTACGCTTTTCAGCAAGCTTTTAAACAACAAACGCGGCGCAAAAATATGACTCTCATGTACTTGTATCCGTGTGTACCACATCAGAGACTTGAAAAGCGTTGTCGAGCCAAGTCTTTCACTGCTTACACAAGGCCATATTCCTCCTTTTATATGCGTCTCCCGCATTTTTAGATAATACAGTTGTGGACGTGAAAGGAGAAACTAGTTAGAATCTTTATGTGGCAATTCAAAGTCGCCTAAGGGACTCGGCCCAATTTAGGGGGCACGGATCACGTTGCCAATTTTGAATTCCCGCATCGTGCATACGATTGCTTACCCATCTATGCGCGCATTGTGTTGCTGGACCAAAACAAACGATTATACAATGTACGAGGGTTGCCATGTGCAACCGAAATAAAGAATAAACGGCGCAAAAATATGACTCTTATGTACTTGTATCCGTGTGTACCACATAAGGAAACTTGAAAAGCGTTGTCGAGCCAAGTCTTTTACTGCTTACACAAGGCCATATTCCTCCTTTTATATGCGTCTCCCGCATTTTTAGATAATATTCTGACTTTTACATAAGCCCCGAAGATCGGACCAAAATCACAATTCGTTGGTCACACATTCTTCTAAACCCCGGACAACTCAGGTTTTTCATTTTTTTCGTTTTTTAGGCCGATTTCGCCTATGCTATTTCTACGGCCGATTCGCCAAAGTCGTCACGATTCAGTACCTAGAATTGCTCACATAAGAAAACTGACCCAAAAGCCCAAAAATGGCGCAATGAATTACCATGGAAAACACCGTTTTCTTGTTTTTCATTTCTAGACCAATTTCGCTAAATTCCACGGGCGATTCGCCCGAAATCGTCACGATTCGGTATCTAGAGTTGCTCACACAAGAAAACGAACCAAAAATCCGTGATCAGCGCATTGAATTACCCTGGAAAACACAGTTTTCTTGTTTTTAATTTTTAGACCGATTTCGCTAATTTCCACGGCCGATTCGCCCGAAATCGTCACGATTCAGCATCTAGAGTTGCTCACGTGAGAAAACTAACCCAAAATCCGTGATCAGCGCATTGAATTGTCCTGGAAAACACCCTTTTCTTGTTTTTCGTTTCTGGACCGATTTCGCCATTTTCCACGGCCGATTCGCCCGAAATCGTCACGATTCAGCATCTAGAGTGGCTCACGTAATAAAACTAACCCAAAATCCGTGATCAGCGCATTGAATTACCCTGGAAAACACTCTTTTCTTGTTTTTCGTTTCTGGACCGTTTACGCCAATTTCCACGGCCGATTCGCCCGAAATCGTCACGATTCAGTATCTAGAGTTGCTCACATAAAAAACTAACCAAAAATCCGTGATCAACGCATTGAATTACCATGGAAAACACCTTTTTCTTGTTTTTCGTTTCTGGACCGATTTCGCTAATTTCCACGGCCGATTCGCCCGAAATCGTCACGATTCAGCATCTGGAGTTGCTCACGTAAGAAAACTAACCCAAAATCCGTGATCAGCGCATTGAATTACCCTGGAAAACACCCGTTTCTTGTTTTTCGTTTCTGGACCGATTTCGCCAATTTCCACGGCCGATTCGCCCGAAATCGTCACGATTCAGCATCTAGAGTTGCTCACGTAAAAAACTAGCCCAAAATCCGTGATCAGCGCATTGAATTACCCTGGAAAACACCCTTTTCTTGTTTTTCGTTTCTGGACCGATTTCGCCAATTTCCACGGCCGATTCGCCCGAAATCGTCACGATTCAGCATCTAGAGTTGCTCACGTAAAAAACTAGCCCAAAATCCGTGATCAGCGCATTGAATTACCCTGGAAAACACCCTTTTCTTGTTTTTCGTTTCTGGACCGATTTCGCCAATTTCCACGGCCGATTCGCCCGAAATCGTCACGATTCAGCATCTAGAGTTGCTCACGTAAGAAAACTAACCCAAAATCCGTGATCAGCGCATTGAATTACCCTGGAAAACACCCTTTTCTTGTTTTTCGTTTCTGGACCGATTTCGCCAATTTCCACGGCCGATTCGCCCGAAATCGTCACGATTCGGCATCTAGAGTTGCTCACGTAAGAAAACTAACCCAAAATCCGTGATCAGCGCATTGAATTACCTTGGAAAACACCCTTTTCTTGTTTTTCGTTTCTGGACCGATTTCGCCAATTTCCACGGCCGATTCGCCCGAAATCGTCACGATTCAGTATCTAGAGATGCTCACACGGGGCAAAAAATTTACTTAATTTCCAAAATCTCCGGATGGAATTACCCCAGGAAACATTTTTGTTCGACTGTGAAAATTCCGCAGGTAAAAATTGAAAGCGCAAACACATGTAACCAAGTCAAAACCTACGAACTTTAAAAATGCCCAATTTTTACCCAAATAAAGGTTGGAGCAAAAAAGTAACCAAATTTTCAAAATCTACAGATGAAATTACCCCAGGAAACTTTTTTGTTCGGTTATGGAACAACTTCAGACAAAAATGGAAAGGGCGAACACTTAAAACCCGGTTAAAACCGTGCGAGTTTTTAAAAATGCCCAATTTTTACTCAAAAACAAGGTCGGGGCAAACAATTAACCCAATTTCTAAAATCTTCGGATGGAATTACCTCAGAAAATTTTTTTTGTTAAGTTATGGAACAACTTCAGACAAAAATTGAAAGGGCGAACACTTGTAACGGCGTAAAATCCTTCAAAACTTAAAAATGCCCAAATTTTGCCCCAAATAAGGGTCGGAGGCAAAAATTAACTCAATTTTCAAAATCTCCGGATGGAATTACCCCAGGAAATTTTTTTGTTTGGTCATGGAACAACTTCAGACAAAAATTGAAAGGGCGAACACTTGTAACGCCGTAAAATCCTTCAAAATTTAAAAAAATGCCCAAATTTTGCCCCAAATAAGGGTCGGGGCAAAAAATTAACCCAATTTTCAAAATCTCCGGATGGAATTACCCCAGGAACCATTTTTGTGCAACTGTGAAAGTGTCGCAGGTAAAAATTGAAAGGGCGAACACATATGATTACACTACTGAAAAAAAAAATACAAAGAGAAATAAGTAACACTGTTTTCAGAATAGGTTTTTCGTGTCTACAGCGTATGAAAAGTTGTCCGATAAAAATTTTTTCGCGGCTCCAAGCACAACTTTGGGTGTTCGTTTCGTGTGCACAGAACCAAGTTTGTGGCTTATACTATGCTCGCTGGAGGAAGCGAGCAAATTTGAAAAACGCGCGCGAGGGGATAACGGCTCATATTATGCGTGATGCGCTGTCCGCTCGCTGGCGCTCGCTCGCGCATCCGCATGATTAGTTAGTGGATGAATGAGGCACAAATCGTCCGCGTACAAAATAACATTGGTGCAATTTGTCAAATTCAACTGAGCAACAGAGTCAATGTACGAGTTGAACAAAATTGGACCCAGAATTGAGCCCTGGGGCACACCACTAATGCAACGAACTGCAGCAGACACCACTCCATTACTTCGCACCGCCTGAGTACGGTCGGTTAAGTAATTATTTAGGAGATGGATTATTGGGACCGGAAGACGATACTTTTCATCGACGTCATTTTAGTCTGGACACGTTTGAATAAATAATCCACAATAACTTGTGTTGCACTTTTTGCACAGCGTCCTTTCAATTTTTTTTAAACACAAATTAAAAATAAGAAATTTTAAAAAGTAAAATCCAGTACAATTTCCAAATTTCAGACCATGCCTCTAATCAGATGCGAGATAAAGCAATTTGACATCCGGTAGTTTTTGCTCCCCCTGTACATTTCAGATGGATGCCAACGACGCCATCATGAAACTTGATTTATACTTTTTTTTGAAATGCTTTGAATGAAACAATCATGCGGATGCGCGAGCGAGCGCCAGCGAGCGGACAGCGCATCACGCATAATATGAGCCGTTATCCCCTCGCGCGCGTTTTTCAAATTTGCTCGCTTCCTCCAGCGAGCATAGTGTAAGCCACAAACTTGGTTCTGTGCACACGAAACGAACACCCAAAGTTGTGCTTGGAGCCGCGAAAAAATTTTTATCGGACAACTTTTCATACGCTGTAGACACGAAAAACCTATTCTGAAAACAGTGTTACTTATTTCTCTTTGTATTTTTTTTTTCAGTAGTGTAATCATATGTGTTCGCCCTTTCAATTTTTACCTGCGACACTTTCACAGTTGCACAAAAATGGTTCCTGGGGTAATTCCATCCGGAGATTTTGAAAATTGGGTTAATTTTTTGCCCCGACCCTTATTTGGGGCAAAATTTGGGCATTTTTTTAAATTTTGAAGGATTTTACGGCGTTACAAGTGTTCGCCCTTTCAATTTTTGTCTGAAGTTGTTCCATGACCAAACAAAAAAATTTCCTGGGGTAATTCCATCCGGAGATTTTGAAAATTGAGTTAATTTTTGCCTCCGACCCTTATTTGGGGCAAAATTTGGGCATTTTTAAGTTTTGAAGGATTTACGCCGTTACAAGTGTTCGCCCTTTCAATTTTTGTCTGAAGTTGTTCCGTAACCTAACAAAAAATTTTCCTGAGGTAATTCCATCCGAAGATTTTAGAAATTGAGTTAATTTTTTGCCCCGACCTTGTTTTTGAGTAAAAATTGGGCATTTTTAAAAACTCGCAGGGTTTTCACCTGGTTTTAAGTGTTCGCTTTTTCAATTTTTAGCTGGGACACTTTCACAGTTGAACAAAATTGTTTCCTAGGGTAATTTCATCCGTAGATTCTGAAAATTTAGTTTATTTTTTGCCCGGGCATTTTTTTGGGGTCAAAATTGTGCGTTTTTTAAAGTTGGCAGCATTTTGACTGGGTATCAGTTTTTCACTCTTACAAATTTTGTCTGAGCTACGAAAAATAGGAGAAATGTTTAGTCCGTAGGAATTCAATGCGCTGATCACGGATTTTGGGTTAGTTTTCTTACGTGAGCAACTCTAGATGCTGAATCGTGACGATATCGGGCGAATCGGCCGTGGAAATCGGCGAAATCGGTCCACGAACGAAAAACAAGAAAAGGGTATTTTCCAGGGTAATTCAATGCGCCGATCACGAATTTTAAGTTAGTTTTCTTACGTGAGCAACTCTAGATGTTGAATCGTGACGACTTCGAGCGAATCGGCCGTGGAAATCGGCGAAATCGGTCCAGGAACGGAAAACAAGAAAAGAGTGTTTTCCAGGGTAATTCAATGCGCTGATCACGAATTTTGGGTTAGTTTTCACACGTGAGCAACTCTAGATGCTGAATCGTGACGATTTCGGGCGAATCGGCCGTGGAAGTTGGCGAAATCGGTCCAGGAACGAAAAAGAAGAAAAGGGTGTTTTCCAGGGTAATTCAATGCGCTGATCACGAATTTTGGGTTAGTTTTCTTACGTGAGCAACTCTAGATGCTGAATCGCGACGATTTCGGGCGAATCGGCCGTGGAAATTGGCGAAATCGGTCCATAAACGAAAAATAAGAAAAGGGTGTTTTCCAAGGTAATTCAATGCGCTGATCACGGATTTTGTGTTAGTTTTTTATGTGAGCAACTCTAGATACCGAATCGTGACGATTTGGGGCGAATCGGCCGTGGACTTTAGCGAAATCGGTCCAGAAATGAAAAACAAGAAAACGGCGTTTTCCATGGTAATTCAATGCACTGATTACGGATTTTGGGTTAGTTTTTTATGTGAGCAACTCTAGATGCTGAATCGTGACGATTTCGGGCAAATCGGCCGTGGAAATTGGCGAAATCGGTCCAGAAATGAAAAACAAAAAAACGGTGTTTTCCATTGTAATTAAATACACTGATCACGGATTTTGTGTTAGTTTTTTCATGTGAGCAACTCTAGATACCGAATCGTGACGATTTCGGGCGAATCGGCCGTGGAATTTAGTGAAACCGGTCCAGAAATGAAAAACAAGAAGTCGGTGTTTTCCATGGTAATTCATTGCGCCGATCACGGCTTTTGGGTCAGTTTTCTTATGTGAGCAATTCTAGGTACTGAATCGTGACGATTTTGGGCGAATCGGCCGTAGAAATAGCATAGACGAAATTGGCCTAAAAACGAAAAATGAAAAACCTGAGTTGTCCGGGGTTTAGAAGAATGTGTGACCAACGTATTGTGATTTTGGTCCGACCTTTGGGGCTTATGTAAAAGTCAGAATATTATCTAAAAATGCGGGAGACGCATATAAAAGGAGGAATATGGCCTTGTGTAAGCAGTGAAAGACTTGGCTCGACAACGCTTTTCAAGTATCTGATGTGGTACACACGGATACAAGTACATAAGAGTCATATTTTTGCGCCGTTTATTCTTTATTTCGGTTGCAAGTGGCAACCCTCGTACATTGTAGACAAATGAAACTTTCACATTTGCTTTTTTCTAGCATTTAGCGACCTCTAAAACCACTAAAATAACGATCAGACTTTAGATCGCTGACACTGGTTTGCACAAAGTGTATCGCAGAGGCATTGGGAACGCAAGGTCTCCTTCTGTGGCAATGACTCACCGGTTTATCCTGTCACAAGAGTTTGGTAAAAAGGGTGAAAATCAACGGAAGACAACACTTTTTGCACTGGTGCTGCTGTATGCACAGCGGTGCGTACGTTAGCAACAACGATAAAGCTACATGCAGCAATGTTTTGCAATCTCTGATGTTTCTGTTTTTTTTTGCACAGAATTTACAGTATAGCTGATTAAACATGGCAGCTTTTTTCAGGGTGCAAGGAGCGCGCGAATTTTGAATGAAAGAAAAAGAAGTTCAGAAACCAAATTGTATGCCAAATTTGACGCGTTTTTTTGAACTAATGGATTATCCGTATTATTCTGTTCATTCTTTCTCCCTTGCACACATGATTGGAAATTATGTTGGCATTTTTGAAAAAGACTAGTCAGCGACTAATCCCGCCTTGATGGACTGCCTCATTTATTCGGCCATGCTGTACAGAATTTCGCACATGATGTGATTTTAGACTAAACTGAAGAGGACAATTGAAAAATATCTACATAACTTCAAAGTTTTTACGCTTCTCAGCAAGCTTTTAAACAACAAACGCGGCGCAAAAATATGACTCTTATGTACTTGTATCCGTGTGTACCACATCAGATACTTGAAAAGCGTTGTCGAGCCAAGTCTTTCACTGCTTACACAAGGCCATATTCCTCCTTTTATATGCGTCTCCCGCATTTTTAGATAATATAGTCGGACTGGATAATTTCGGGCATTAGCTGATTGGCTGGTGCGTTACCGTAATCAGATTCAAACGCGGGCCATTCAAATTGCACTTTGCTTTTTTTAAATTTCTAATTTTTGAGTGTTTGTGTTGATGAATGTTTGAATTTTCAATGGACAAAACTTGTTTGTGATTTATGCAATGCAGAAAAATTAAAAAAAGTAAAGTTTAAGGCGAATTATTATTTTTTTCAGAAAAAAGAACGACGACGACGGTGACAAATGTAAATCAAAAATTTGGCCATGAAAGCTGCTGTTCCGTATTTTTAAACTGCAACAAATTGTCTATAAACAGCTCAAAGATGCAGAAAAACTAAAAGCAGCTGTTTCTAAAGGCACAAGTTCAGTTTCCGAACAAGTACGACGGCGACGGCAACGACGACAACTAAAAATGTTGTTGTGTTTGATTTTTAATTGAAAATTTTGTTCATGATGATTTATTTTGTGGGAAAAATTTGAAAAGCAATCGGTTTTCAGACGAATATTCACTTTTCGAGCGTCGAGAGCGCATCACCGTCGCCGTCGTTCTTTTTTCTGAAAAAAAATAAAAATTTGCCTTAAAATGTACTTTTTTGATGTTTCTGTATTTCATAAATACTAAACAAGTTTTGCCCATTAAAAATCCAAACATTCATCAACACAATCACTCAAAAATTAAAAATTTTAAAAAAGCAAAGTGCAATTTGAACGGCCCGCGTTTGAATCTGATTACGGTAACGCACCAGCCAATCAGCTAATGCCCGAAATTATCCAGTCCGACTATAGGTTATATTTTGATTTCTTAATCTGTATACAGTATTCAGTACACACAAGAGGAACAGTGATATGTGCATGTTCATGTACTCCCAGCTTTGGAATTATCTTTTAAATTTATAAAGATCATCGAAACAAGTATATAATCAGTCCGATATCATTTTGCATGTGAACGAATTGTCTTTTGCACAAGCGACAGTGAAAAAAATTCTCAATTGGTTGGCCACTTGAATCTCACCTCCACTTCAAACTCATCGCACTGTTGACGCAGACCAGCTAAAAATGTGTGTATTATGAGTTTTTCAAGATTTTTTTCAAACTTGAAATCAAGTCTACTGTGATAAATCAATGCCTTCGTGCAAAAGTATCTGATAGCTCACATGCGAACAAGCTGGCGGTATGACCGGTGGAGCGTGCGACGTTCACATTGGACATTGATGTCGCTTCCCGAGCCTTTGAGGGTTCTTGTTTAGGCAGCCGACTTTTCACATTGTCAGATGGCAATGAGACTTGGCTACGTCGGTTGGTTGATTTTGATTGCGAAGGGGATGTCGAAGTGCTTGAGCGGTGTGTAACGGTTTTCTATGGACAAGCACACAGTTGCTGAGTTTATTTGTGGCTTATTGCTGATTTCTTGTTTGGCTTTCTGTGCCAGTTCCGAACATACCCGATATTCACGACCATCCGGATACGTGGCAGTGACGGTGCGCCGGTGCTGGATTGAGTGACCGCTGCTGCCACGCACGCGGCGACCAACACCCAGAGAGCTCTGCAAGAAAGTCAAAACTTACAAGCGTTTCATTGCAGCAGAACTAAACAATCAGCGAATGCCTCATGACAAGGAAATGTTTACGACAGTGAGAATCGAACATCTGATTGATGACGACTGTTGGACGAAAGACAACTGCTTGTCACAGCACCATCACTGCAGACAACTGCGGGCGTGCTTTGTTGACGTGGTCGACTGCACTTTGGCGAAATCACTTTGTTGAAAACACGCTGAACTTCGTTCTCCAGCAGCCATAACTCCGAAGCCAGCGGGGCGGGTTTAGCATCTTCAGCAGATTCGACGGGGTGAATGACACAAACGTTGTCCGAGATCGCCAGTTGCTGAGAGTCGCATCCTTCTGGGCACATTGGTGGATCATCTGAAAATGCAGCTGTCTAGTGTCTACAAATGTAACTAAATTAAATACAATGTATACATTACGCAATTGCATTGCATTATGCAAAAACATCGCATTGTTTTTTTTCGGGTGTGCAATGACCGTGCGAAGTTTTGAATAAAAAAACACGAACAACTTCTAGTCTGAGACTGGTCTGATTGAAACAAGGAGTGCTTATCTATTTGGCCGCGCTGTACTTGAAGCGATAAAACAATTATTATCTTTATTTTGGTCTAGAGTCTCAATGCGCGCACAGATAGGTAAACAGTTTCATGCATGACGCGGGAATGCAAAATAGGCAAAGTTATCCGAGTCTCTTAAATGGGCCGAGTCACTTAGGCGGTTTTGAATTGCCACATAAGGACGATAAAGACGGAAACTACTGTATGTGCCTAGTTTCCTTTCCACGTCTGTACACGCAGTGAGTCGCAGAACCTAAAAAATTAATAGTAGCAGCGCTGAGTGTGTACTACTGCCATTTACTGCATTATGCGCTTGCATCTTATCTTATCTTATCTTTTAACTACGACTACAACGATTTCTTTATTTTTCAACAAACTGGAGGTGGAGCATGTGCTCGAGGCCACTCACTGAAACTTGCAGTTCTGATCACATTTGCTTTAATTGGTTCATTCACCTTAATTCATTCATCACATTAATTTTGTGTTTCTTTGGTTTTTTGTTCATTGTTTTTTTTTGCATAATGGAAGTTTAGTGATTCATGGGAACTACACAGTAGGCCGAAAGGTGACAAAATTTAATCGTTTGATATTATTACCACACCAGTGCGGTAGTAGTAACACTCAGCAACCGGTGTGTCGTGTCATAACTGCAAGCTAGAAACGCAAAAACGCCAGATAAAACGGTGGTGTACTTTTTTCACAAAACCAACCCTGCATTATCGCTGATGTTGCTATGGTGCTCAGTGACACTTGATCCATCTGGACGTTGATGTCTGCAATCACGCGTTCGGCAAAACTGTACGCGGTCATGATGACTAGAGAATCAATCCCTCAAAACTAAACGGCAGTTGAATTATGATGAATATGTGGAATGCAGAGAAAAAGGGCTAGTGGGAGACAAAACGATGGCTAAAGCTTTATTTTTGTAGCTTGATAGCTATTGGATTGAAACATGAGAAAAATTTTCGTTGTCTACATTGTTCTGTTCGTCCGCGTGAACTGATTTGTTTCGTCACCTCACAATTTCGAATTTTTAATTCCGATGCGATACATATTTTTTTCAACCAGTCAACCGGTCATCACAGAGTCAACCGCTCACCCGGTCAATCGGGCAACCGGTCATAGAGTTTTAACTACCGGTCCTAGAGTCAACCGGTCATAGAGTCAACCGGTCACAGAGTCAACCGGTCAGAGAGTCAACCGGTCAGAGAGTCAACCGGTCAGATAGTCAACCGGTCATAGAGTCAACCGGTCAGAGAGTCAACCGGTCAGAGAGTCAACCGGTCATAGAGTCAACCGGTCAGAGAGTCAACCGGTCACAGAGTCAACCGGTCAGAGAGTCAACCGGTCAGAGAGTCAACCGGTCAGATAGTCAACCGGTCATAGAGTCAACCGGTCAGAGAGTCAACCGGTCAGAGAGTCAACCGGTCATAGAGTCAACCGGTCAGAGAGTCAACCGGTTAGAGAGTCAACCGGTCAGAGAGTCAACCGGTCATATATGGAGTCAACCGGTCATATATGGAGTCAACCGGTCATACAGTCAACCGGTCAGATAGTCAACCGGTTACAGAGTCAACCGGTCATATACAGAGTCAACCAGTCATACAGTCAACCGGTCAGATAGTCAACCGGTCATAGAGTCAACCGGTCAGAGAGTCAACCGGTCAGAGAGTCAACCGGTCATAGAGTCAACCGGTCAGAGAGTCAACCGGTTAGAGAGTCAACCGGTCAGAGAGTCAACCGGTCATATATGGAGTCAACCGGTCATATATGGAGTCAACCGGTCATACAGTCAACCGGTCAGATAGTCAACCGGTTACAGAGTCAACCGGTCATAGAGTCAACCGGTCAGAGAGTCAACCGGTCAGAGAGTCAACCGGTTAGAGAGTCAACCGGTCAGATAGTCAACCGGTTAGAGAGTCAACCGGTCAGAGAGTCAACCGGTCATATATGGAGTCAACCGGTCATATATGGAGTCAACCGGTCATACAGTCAACCGGTCAGATAGTCAACCGGTTACAGAGTCAACCGGTCATAGAGTCAACCGGTCAGAGAGTCAACCGGTCATAGAGTCAACCGGTCATAGAGTCAACCGGTCAGAGAGTCAACCGGTCATAGAGTCAACCGGTCATAGAGTCAACCGGTCAGAGAGTCAACCGGTCAGATAGTCAACCGGTCATAGAGTCAACCGGTCAGAGAGTCAACCGGTCAGAGAGTCAACCGGTCAGAGAGTCAACCGGTCATAGAGTCAACCGGTCAGATAGTCAACCGGTCATAGAGTCAACCGGTCAGATAGTCAACCGGTCATAGAGTCAACCGGTCAGAGAGTCAACCGGTCAGAGAGTCAACCGGTCATAGAGTCAACCGGTCATAGAGTCAACCGGTCATAGAGTCAACCGGTCAGAGAGTCAACCGGTCAGAGAGTCAACC
Source organism: Theristus sp. LFF4_11 (assembly GCA_030248135.1). Lineage (NCBI taxonomy): Eukaryota > Metazoa > Nematoda > Chromadorea > Monhysterida > Xyalidae > Theristus > Theristus sp. LFF4_11. Next base: position 53,675 of record JASANC010005614.1, on the reverse strand, counting down.
GGTCAGAGAGTCAACCGGTTAGAGAGTCAACCGGTCAGATAGTCAACCGGTTAGAGAGTCAACCGGTCAGAGAGTCAACCGGTCATATATGGAGTCAACCGGTCATATATGGAGTCAACCGGTCATACAGTCAACCGGTCAGATAGTCAACCGGTTACAGAGTCAACCGGTCATAGAGTCAACCGGTCAGAGAGTCAACCGGTCATAGAGTCAACCGGTCATAGAGTCAACCGGTCAGAGAGTCAACCGGTCAGAGAGTCAACCGGTCATAGAGTCAACCGGTCAGAGAGTCAACCGGTCAGATAGTCAACCGGTCATAGAGTCAACCGGTCAGAGAGTCAACCGGTCAGAGAGTCAACCGGTCAGAGAGTCAACCGGTCATAGAGTCAACCGGTTAGAGAGTCAACCGGTCAGATAGTCAACCGGTCAGAGAGTCAACCGGTCAGAGAGTCAACCGGTCATAGAGTCAACCGGTCAGATAGTCAACCGGTCATAGAGTCAACCGGTTAGAGAGTCAACCGGTCATAGAGTCAACCGGTCAGATAGTCAACCGGTCATAGAGTCAACCGGTCAGAGAGTCAACCGGTCAGAGAGTCAACCGGTCATAGAGTCAACCGGTCATACAGTCAACCGGTCAGATAGTCAACCGGTTACAGAGTCAACCGGTCATAGAGTCAACCGGTCAGAGAGTCAACCGGTCATAGAGTCAACCGGTCATAGAGTCAACCGGTCAGAGAGTCAACCGGTCAGAGAGTCAACCGGTCATAGAGTCAACCGGTCAGAGAGTCAACCGGTCAGAGAGTCAACCGGTCAGAGAGTCAACCGGTCATAGAGTCAACCGGTCAGATAGTCAACCGGTCATAGAGTCAACCGGTTAGAGAGTCAACCGGTCATAGAGTCAACCGGTCAGATAGTCAACCGGTCATAGAGTCAACCGGTCAGAGAGTCAACCGGTTAGAGAGTCAACCGGTCAGAGAGTCAATCGGGCATAGAGTCAACCGGTCAGAGAGTCAACCGGTTAGAGAGTCAACCGGTCAGAGAGTCAACCGGTCATAGAGTCAACCGGTTAGAGAGTCAACCGGTCAGAGAGTCAACCGGTCATAGAGTCAACCGGTCAGATAGTCAACCGGTCATAGAGTCAACCGGTCAGAGAGTCAACCGGTCATAGAGTCAACCGGTCAGATAGTCAACCGGTCATAGAGTCAACCGGTTAGAGAGTCAACCGGTCATAGAGTCAACCGGTCAGATAGTCAACCGGTCATAGAGTCAACCGGTCAGAGAGTCAACCGGTTAGAGAGTCAACCGGTCAGAGAGTCAATCGGGCATAGAGTCAACCGGTCAGAGAGTCAACCGGTTAGAGAGTCAACCGGTCAGAGAGTCAACCGGTCAACCAATCAACCAGTCATCTGGACAACCAGTCTGTAAAATGGTCATCCGGTATATCCGATCAACCGATCCCATTTTTAGCTTTACATAAAAAAGTGTATTTACCACTTTAAGCTTGATGGCTAGGGGTTCGTTTCGCCTCCAAAGTCAATGTAGTTCGTCACTTTTTACTGGTTCTTGATACAAGGGTAAAAGTTGGTAAACAAGTATTTGTCTCAACTTTGGTGTGGAATAACATATTCAAAAAGAAGAAATATCGAAAAACAAATAACATATTCAAAATTCATGATTCTTTGCGGTTTGATAAGGGCTAAATTTGTTTCCGTGTTTTTAATTATGAGTAGGCATCGAATAAACATGATTTTCAATTTCAACTTTTTTCTCACTTGATTTTCTCATTTTTTTGAAATTAGCTCCAATAAAAGCACGCCAATAGACAACATAGTTCCGAGAGCAAACACAAGCACACTGCCCGACATTTGCACCACCGACAGCGGTTGCATATTTTTGTTTCGACCGTTGTCATTCGTGCAGGCCAACATTTGATGGCTGGCGGAGGATAGAAATCGCTGTTCAAGCGCTTGAAACTGAACTAAGTTCTGGATGATTGCTCGGTCCAGTGCTGCTCTGGGGCCAGTTTCAGGAAAAAAACGCTTTTTTTTGCTTTCATTCAAAATAACTGCAGCATGCGACAAGCGTTGTTTGTTTATAGTCCCAGTTCCAACAATTCCGAGCTACATTGTAACAGCACAAATTTTAGTTGACTCTTGGTTTTTGGTTCGAACAATCCCCAAAATCGTGAAACTTTGACCACACTCATCAATTTTAGCTCTCTGTTTGCTTTAGTTGCAACAGAAAAAATATGTTATGCTGGTTTCATAAAAAACCGTGTCGAGCGCTTTCCAAGCCTGCGTTCTTTTCGCTTTGTCACTGGCCCCTTAAACGAAACGACGCTCTCACATAGCGCACGATGCCGTTTTGACCGCTGGTGAACGGGAAACTGACGAGTGCAATGCGACAAAAATGGTGGGCATCGTGGGCATGCATGCGCTGACGCTCACCATTGGCATCCAACGCTGAGACGATTTTTTCAGCAACGTATCTGCAGTCAAATATGTACAATGCAATTTGTGTGCATTGAAAGCTTCATACTGCTTTCAAACATGTACGAACTCAACTCTTTTAGTAAACCCCAAAAAATTCAAACACATTAGCCATTGCCTCCGAAGATTACGTGTATATCATTACCAGCTGTTTGGAATAGCCTAGAAATAGCCTTAGCCTAGGATTAGCCTGTGAATAGCTTAGCCTGTAAGGCCCATTCACGCACTCGCGCGGCGTCACTTTAGCACTTGAAGCTACGATGTTTTTGCTTCATGAATGCGCAGCGAAGTGACACCGTGTGAAGTGACGCCAGCGCTTCTATGTAGTTCCATCAATAAGGCTTCTTTTCTGCGCAAAGTGATGTTGTTTTGTACCAATAGTTTGGCAGGTTGCTAACAAACGCATCCTACAATAATGAATGAATTTTTTGGTTTATTAGGAGAGTAGTTAACGAATGATCGCTGACACCGACCGCGATGTCAGAGCGGCTGCGCTGCCACTGCCGACCATCCGACGAATCTTCGCTTCATCATTTTCAAAAACAGCCGGATTGTTTCTGAGGACCAGCTTCAGTCGGTACAAGTAATTGCTTGTCGGTTCAGCATTTTCGATCGCTGCAGTGAAATAATTTGGCGCGAACGGTATAATCAGTTGCAACTGGTTCAATCGAATTGCTTCGATGATCTAAATGAATAGCAGATGAATTTCTCACATTGAATAATGGAGGAAGAAAACGAATGAGCAGGGAAGCAAGTGATCAACCTGATCGGCAGTGAATGTCGGTGTGTTTGGCAGCGGGGTCATCAGCCTACCACGGAGCAGCGCGTTGTACAGCTCATGGAAGAGCCCAGAGGTGGCAGCCAACAGCAGCCATGCCATCGAGAGGCCCTTCGAACGGCGCGGCCGCACGGCGGACTCGACGCCACCGAATGGCGCAATCAGCCGAACAATCTACAGTATGGCCGAATAAATGAGGCAGTCCATCAAGGCGGGATCAGCCGCAGACTAGGAGTTGTCTTTTTCAAAAAAGCCAACGTAATTCCCAAAAAGCCAACGTAATTCCCAATCATGTGTTCAAGGTATAAAGAATGAACAGAATAGCGCGGGTAACCCATTAGTTTAAAAAAAACGCGTCAAATTTGGCACACAATTCAGTTTCTGAACGTCTTTTTTCTTTCATTCAAAATTCGCGCGCTCCTTGCACCCTGAAAAAAGCTGCCATGTTTAACCGGCAATACCGTACATTGAATCCATTTACTCTGTCGCTTATACAAGGCATTTCCACAGATCCATTCAACATGACGCCGCCTACGTTGCACAAAAAGATCACAGTTGAGTAGTGCTTTCTTTCCCAAGCTTGATCTTAAAATTCGCCACCAAAACTCTCGAACCATCCAAATCGTTCGGTGCTCTGCTTGATTTCGAGTCGTCAGAAGTGCACGGCGAGCATCAGTCTCTTTAGCGTAAAACATTGAAGTCCACGGAATGTAGAAACAGAAAACCGCGGCAATGCTAAGTAAGCTCAGCAGATACCAAACCCAAACGATTGGTTGAAACATTGTTGCAACGAGTATAGCTGACTTAGTGATGTGCGGCATAGATGTGGGCACATGGGGAGGCACCAGTTTCAGGCAAAACAAAACTCGGCTTATTGCTTTGTTGTTAGAACAAAATTGCAATTTCGAAAAGGGGATTTCGGTTCATTTCATTGGGCAAAACTTAAGAAATCACATTTTTTTATTTATTCAGGTAATATTTTTGAAACTGGTGCCAGAAAATGGGGTTTCTCGAAGAAAAACATCGGCCAAGTGGGCGTGAAATCGCGCAATCGATCTCTGTTGGTGTAGAAAGCTGGACCAGTGATGTCGATTTGTGCACTGTGCAGCATCGCCAACATGCCCGTCCAACTTCCATTCACAAAACCGCCAAAGCCTCGAGCCGTGTAAAGTTTGTAGTCAACCTACAAAGAGAACACATAAATCTTCTGGGTGGACTCTCTGCAATATGTACAACGATTTTGCTGCAGCAACTTTCAACTGTCAGTTCAGTTACATGCAAACAAAGACACGCGCGTTTGGTCTGACCGTCAAGGATACCTTTTTACAAACATACGGACCTTCAAAAATTGCAGTAGAAGTCCAAGCGACTCAGCGGCCAAGCCGGGACGTTCACAGACACCGACGATCGGGAGCAAAGTGTCGTTCTCGATGCTGCATCGGTTGATGAACGGGGCACTTTCGAGCATGCCCACGCGAAGCGTCCAGCGTGATGTTGTCATCGTCGTCGTTGCTTCTATGGAACTGTTCAGTGCAACGTTGTGAACGGCTGTCATTGCACCCCATTGCAACTCAATATCGACATGGTACAACTGCTCAACTCAGTGCAACAGCCCGGGACTTGTCGTACTGACGAGCGGTAGACGATTAGCAGGCGAAACCGCAAGAAACAGTGCTCGCACTGCTGGTAGCAATCGACATGTGTAGTTTTGGAAATGGCCTCGAGAACGGACACGAAATCTTTTTAATCATCGGAAAATAAATCAAACATGTTGTTTCGTGTTTGTTCAGAGTAACTACCGTAATCTTGCATTTTGTGTCGTGTTTCATTTATAGGTTTCTCCAAAAGTAGGCGGAGTGTTCACGAGCTGGAACCGAAAATAGTCAAATTTTTATTAATAATCCGCTTTTTATAAGCCCGCTCCCGTTGCCATTTTTGTTTTGCTCAATTTTTTGCTTCGTATAAACAGTTGAAGGCGAGTTGCGAGTGCGACAAAAGCCAAAAGCCTAACATCCAATCTCAGTCAAAAATATGTTGAAAACACGCCAAACCTTTTTGTTCTTTTCTGGGTGACGTCGTTGAGAAAGATCAATCGAGACGAGACGTCGTAGTCGGGTTTTTGTTTAAAAAGCAACAGAAAAATCAGAATGAACGCATGAAAAATGCATGAACATCAATACTTGTGTGCACTAAAAACAGAAACACTACGACCACTGCAACGACGACGAGGGGTACAGGGGTAGTCAAGAATTTGACGGTGGATCGATAAAAGTTGTCGTCTTGGAAGATTTGGACAGGAAACATGAATTTTTAATAAAAAATGTCAGACGGTTTATTCACATCCAGTCTTTAATTTTTTCCTATCTAGATAAATCTATGTATGATCTATTTTTTAAACGTGTCCCACTGAAATGACGTCATGATCTGCAAAGCATGCGCTTGCCGTTCACAGCAAACCATGACTTTCCGTTTAGCCGATTTCTTCACGTAAACAAATGGTGAATGTCGAATCAGTCACGCCAAACAGAAATTTCAGTGCCTGTACTTTGACAAACGGGCGTTTTTAAACCAAATGACATCATTTTAGTTCGGACACGTTTGAGTAAATCCCCAGTATTTATTTTAGAAGCGTCTCTCGTTTTTAAAGGTGAATTGCGATTAGTTCACTTGAACACTTCATTGGTTAAAAATTAATATTAGGTTGCTTACACTTGTATTTTATTTTTTTATTAATTATACACAAGTGTTTACGGTAGGAATTTTTGGTTGTGTGTAAATAACCGGTTAAGCAAACAAATGTCCGCTGTCAATGAATACGCAATACATGAAGTTCGCTGTTTGCGGTTTCGCCAGGTAGACGCATACCGCGGTGTCCTCTGGCTCGTCAGTGCGACGACCATCAGGCAGAACTGCCGAAGGTGTCTTACCACAGACAGATCTTATGATCTGGGTAAAACATCAGCGAACCTACAGTGGCGAGCAAAGGTTAGGAAAAACCCTTGTGCGCTCGTGGGTGTGTGGTGGTATCTAGATATATGCGTGCTTTTATAGTGCGTCTGTCCCCAACATATGCTAGCTTTGTTTTTTATGATGAACACAGCAATATGCATGACACACTGTACAGTGCTTTTTTATTTGTTTTTGCTTTTGGAAAATGAAAATGATTGAATTGCAGTCCGGTAGCTGTTTTTGGCAAACGGCTTACTGGAGTGACTCCAGTGGTGTCTGAATTCTTGCCATACTGTAGTTGTGACAAAAGAAGTGAACAGGCATGAGCCAAACACACGTTATCATAATGTTCACCGCACACGCGCGCACACGCGCACACGCACACACGCACACACGCACACACGCACACACGCGCACACGCGCACACGCACACACGCACACACGCACACACGCACACACGCACACACGCACACACGCACACACACACACACGCACACACACACACACACACACACACACACACACACACACACACACACACACACACACACACACACACACACACACACACACACACACACACACACACACACACACACACACACACACACACACACACACACACACACACACACACACACACACACACACACACACACACACACACACACACACACACACACACACACACACACACACACACACACACACACACACACACACACACACACACACACACACACACACACACACACACACACACACACACACACACACACACACACACACACACACACACACACACACACACACACACACACACACACACACACACACACACACACACACACACACACACACTATAGGTGGTATGAATAATTCATTCGTCAAACATTGAATTTGAATAATGAATGACGAATGAGTAATATATTATTCAAATAGTATTATTCATGTAATTTTTCAAATTATTCATTATTCACATGAATAATTTGCCGATAGTAAATCTATATTATTAAATTTACAAAGTGTCTGTGCGTGGCACTTTTTTGCATTTTGAATTGGCGCCCTTTTTTGCTACTTAAGAAAACTCCATCTCAATTTCCTTAACCTATTTTTTAAATATTGTATTATTGTATTGTAGGCGACTTCACGGCAGCACAAGGTAAATTTTCTTCAGGGTTATTATTCAGTAAACGTTACTGTTTTTTTTCTTTTTAAGTCAATGCCACTTCACCAAAAAGGCTTGGCATTGATTAAGCCACATACGCTCGGGTCAATAGGCTAGTGATTAATGAATAATGAACAATTGTTCATTGACTTTTACCTGCCACCCTGTATTTTTACCCTAACACATTGATGTTTTAGTTATCGAATTAGGTGCAAATCATCACTGGCGGAGAGGATCAAGTGCAAATCACCATTTTAAACAAATCAACACTGATAAAAGTAAACAAAACGTTTAATTATAACCAAAGGCCCTAACGTCTGCTTTCCTAATCGGTTCAGGATAAAACTAATTGGCGACAGTTGTTAGGTGTACAGGTATAACATATCCAAATTTCAGTTCAAACGGATAAACGGTGCAGAAGATATGGCCATTTAACCGTTGCTTGTCGTGTGTGCACGCAGATAAACACAACAACAACAGAGAGACACATAACACCGTCTCTTGTGACTTACGCGTGAGGGGTGCATATTGTAATTGCTCACATACGTATGTGTGTATGCCACATACAAAACAACCCCCCCGCATGATTTCCTTTCATTTTGTGTTTGTTGATTTTTCGATTTTCTGGACAAAAATGGCTGTATCTCGAGTTATATAAGACCAAATTGAACGATTCTTTCACTTTTCTAAACTAAAATGCACTCAGAATTTCAAAAAATGTGTTGAATTTTGCACAGCTATTACGAATTTGCGAATAATGTATAAAACAAGTAGTGCAATATGCAGGTTTCTGGTGGTCCATGGTTGAAATGCGAAAAAAACATGATACAATTTTAACTTACTGCATAAACAAACAAAACAAATCAACCGCGAGTTCATTTTTAGTTTCAGAAGGTTGTTTTGGTGCACCACCTGTGGAAATTTACAATCAGATTTCAGTACCTTCCTGTTAGTGTACATGTTTTTTGTCACTTTTCAATGCTCATGAGGTATCACAAAATGCGAGGTTGGTGTGGTCAATCAAGGTGTGTTCTGAGCACACAACTTTTGCAACTTGTGCAACTTTGTTTTAAACAAGTTTAAACAAAATGCAACTTTGTTTTAACTTTGTCTAATCTTTTTGTTTGCATTATTCATTCGTCATTAATAGTACTATTTGAATAATGGGCCCATTACTCATTATTCAAAATAGTATTATTCAAATAATTTAAAAACCCCATTATTCATTCGTCAACTAATGAATAATCAACCAATAGTATACCATCTATAACACACACACACACACACACACACACACACACACACACACACACACACACACACACACACACACACACACACACACACACACACACACACACACACACACACACACACACACACACACACACACACACACACACACACACACACACACACACACACACACACACACACACACACACACACACACACACACACACACACACACACACACACACACACACACACACACACACACACACACACACACACACACACACACACACACACACACACACACACACACACACACACACACACACACACACACACACACACACACACACACACACACACACACACACACACACACACACACACACACACACACACACACACACACACACACACACACACACACACACACACACACACACACACACACACACACACACACACACACACACACACACACACACACACACACACACACACACACACACACACACACACACACACACACACACACACACACACACACACACACACACACACACACACACACACACACACACACACACACACACACACACACACACACACGCACACGCACACACACTCAGTACATATTGGTGTGTGCTTTTGCGTCAGCAAAATTATATTATGTACTTTTTGTATTTTTGCCATGCGAATACAATGTGTCATTGTAGCGCATACAAAATCCTAGTTGTGTTAGCTTTTTCATTCGAGCATCAAACGTTGTTAACTAATAATATACAAGTCCGTACACGCAATGCTGAGCTTAATCCCAGCTAGAAAGCACGCTTCGCTGTTTATGCTATCTGTGTGGTATGTTTATGTCTGCGCCTTTTATCAAGTGCGTATGATAGACAGTTTCGAGTTTTTTCCTTGGATTTACAAAAAAGCGCTGAATCAAGACGTGAGGTTTTAGTGCAGTGTGTTTGCAATTTAAGCAAGCTTGGAACGAACGACTGCTACTGTTCTGCACATTTTTCTTAAAAAAATATATGATGCTACTTGTAGGTGCTGCAGTTTATTTCTTTCTGTTTGTTAGATTGTCAGCTTGACTTCTGTTGCGTGATGTTGGTGCAACCAGCTTTTTCAGCGACCAAACTTGTCTTTTCAAATGACCAGCAATGGTAAAATAAAATCACATCTAAATGTAGAAATCAGCATGTGGTGTTTGTTAGTTTCAATTTCCATTTCATTTTCATTGTGTCAGTTTATGTCAAACCTGTCAAGCAGTCAATTTTCCAACTGTGATGTCTATGTCAGTTAATTCCAATTCTAAGTGACGCGCAAACAAACTAGTTCGTAAAATTAATCACGATAACCGCATATGTAACCAAAGTAAATTGAAAACCCAAAATTAACTTTTTTTAGAAAATACCAACATCACCAAAATACCAAATACAATATCAACAAATCTTTTCAAAATAATACCATGTCGTTCTCACATACCGTCTCAGCGGATGTGCCAACATCGTGGAAAACTGTCGCGCAACGGTATGCAGCATTGCCTGAGCCGGAACAGGTATTATATTGCAGGGTGGCGCAGAAGTAGTGGCCACGAAATGGTAGTGGTGGTTTTGGTGGTGGTTCACCATGAGCCTCAATGCATCGCTTCCGTCACAGCCAAAGCGGCCTTTTCGCGCATGTACGTTGGTTTATTTAGCACGTTCCAAAACCGGTAAATGTGTAAAATACAAAAATCAGGTAAAAAAATTTCGGATTTAAGCAAGCAACGATTCGACCGCATACAAGCTCATGTTTCACAACGGTGCCAAACAAGAACCCCCAGTTGCGTGCTGAAATCAATGTTTTTGTGTGTTTTGCTCTGTCACTCGTGTGCAGGTGAATGAATTTTTCTGAAATTTTGCACAAATCTAAGCTGCACTTTCCTGAACAACAGATTTAAATTTCATTGAATATGGTTTCAACACAACTCGAGAAATAACGCTTCAAACACCTACCCACTACTTCTGAAACACCCTGTATATATCAGTTTTATGTGTTTGAGAGTAAAAAATAGCCACTGTTAACAAGCAAAAATTGCACTGTAAAAAAGGTGTAAATGGTTTTTTCGTTTTAGGCTTTGTATATAGGTGACGTACCATTTGATTTCATAACGAAAATTAGCAGACATCTCAGCTGTACTTTTGTATGTATCAATTGGGTGAACAGTGGGCGCTCTGCAGCGCTTCAAAGTCGTCGCCACCACTCCTGCGCCCGTCCTCCTTGGTACGGAATGGCCGAATAAAAAAGGCAGTCCTTGTATCTAGATATTTTCACTCAAAGCAACTTATCTGATAGAAGTTCTCTTTTTCAAGAATGCCAAGATAATTCCGGAATTATCCGATTGGTATCCCAATCGTGTTTGCAAAGGAGAAAGAATGAACAGGCACGAAGAATCAATTAGTTTAAAAAACACACAATTGGGGTTTCTGAACTTTTTCTTTCATTCAAATTTCGCGCGCTACTTGCTGCCTGAAAAAACTGCCACGTTTAATCGACCATTCCGTAGTTTGTCACGATTGGGTAATTCAAAGCATAAAGAATAATACACGGTGTTCCAAAAAACAAAAAAACAAAACAAAATGTGTTTCTTAGTTGTAAAAATGTTTTAAATATCACGGCTTCACGTGCAACCAGTCGGCCGCACGAGCAATTTACTTTTGTTATGTTTTTTGGGACACCCTGTATATTTCAAATATGAGTTTTTGATGAAACAACTAATATATAAATAAATAACTCTTATTCACCATGAAGTCTCTGGTGACGTTCGTTTGGATTGACGGCCATAGAAGGGCTTTGAAAACGAAGATGCGCTGCATGGCTAAAGTTCCCTTGGAAGCGAGTGATCTGCCAAATTGGAGCACCTGTGGTCTCGGTTGCAACATGACTACTGACGTCAGCAACTCCAGTCGCATAATAAAACCGCAAGTTTGTGTTCAGAGGAATTACTCCGGCAGGTGCCACTACATAGTGTTTTTACATGGGGAGAAAAGAACAACAAAATCTAAACAAGATGTTGAGTAACAATAGTTATCTAACAGATTGACGGCACATGTGTTCTAAAATATTTCGAGATAAAAATTTAAAATTTCTCAATAATTTTGTGAGGTTGTTGTTGAAGTTTTTTTCTGCAGTCGAACTCGAAATTATAGGGAAACAACTGATTGGTTGGTGGTCTTGTGATGCATGCTTTCTGTGCTGGACAGACTCCGACACTTCACAGCAATGCCTGCACAGAAAGTATGTATCATGTGACCACCAACCAATTAGCTGATTCCATATAATTTACAGTGCGCCTGTATTTCTTTCAAGCGCTCCTTTGTCTCAGATCAGAAACTTGCTTCATTATTAAGGCAATATACAACGATCCGTTCCACCCGGATAAACATCGAACAAACAAATTGGTGCTATGTGATGTTCACGAATATCAGGACACGAGTTTTGAAAAACTACTGCCTAGTGGTGAGCAACTGTGAAAGTTATTTCTGTTTTCCCCCACTTTTTTACTTTTTTACGCTAAATTACGAACACGCGGAGCGCAACTCTGGAATAAGAATACCGTATTACCTCTAATAAACCCCCATGGGGGTTTATTTCTTCAGCGACTTCTGGGGGTGGGGGTTTATTTGGGAGGGGGGGGGGTTTATTTGGAAACCATTTTTAGGGGTGGGCAAAATGGCAAAAATACCTTCCATGGCAGGAAGGAAGTCGCAGAAACTTCTACTCTACATAGAAATTTCCTTTTACAACAGCCTTTTGTAATGAAATTACCATTAACTCATCCATTTGGGGCCTTTGGTAGCACAATTTCATCATTTTCACTGCAACCAGCCACTGAATTCGCTGGGTATGTGTTTCAAACAGGTTTCCAATAATCCCCCATGGGGGATTATTTTGGGGGGGGGGATTATTTGGAAACTTGTCGAGGGCGTGGGGGTTTATTTTGGGGGGGGGTTTAATTTGGGGGGGGGGGGTTAATAGAGGTAATACGGTAAACTTCAACAAAAAATGGGTAAAGTTAAAAAATCCAAACTAATATCTATACTACCGTATTACCCCCATTAAACCCCCCTCCATTAATCCCCCCCACTAATAAACCCCCACCCCCCGACAAGTTTCCGAATAATCCCCCCCCCACAAATAATCCCCCATGGGGGTTAATTGGAAACCTGTTTGAAACACATACCCAGCGAATTCAGTGGCTGAATGCAGTGACATTGGTGAAATTGTGCTACCAAAGGCCCCAAAGGGATGAGTTAATGGTAATTTCATTACAAAAGGCTGTTACAAAAGGAAATCTCTGTGAAAAGTATCAGATAGAAGTTTCTGGGACTTTCTTGCCTGCCATGCAAGGTATTTTTGCCATTTTTCAACAAACCCCCACCCCACCCCAAACCAATTTTTTGTAAATAACCCCCCCCCACCAATAATCCCCCCCCCCACCAATAATCCCCCCCTAAAAGTCGCTGACGTATTAATCCCCCATGGGGGTTTATTGGGGGCAATACGGTATACACTGGGTGATCCAAAGAAATCGCTAATGACTGGATGGTTTGGGCAAAAAATATTAACCATACATCATAGATGGTACTAGCAAATTGACCCGTGCCTACGGCACGGTTAGCTGATAAATACAACTATTATTTTTGAGTTGGTTTTCCCCTTTTGACCTTGCCAACGACGCGGACTCAAAATCCACAACCTTTTTAATCAGCAACAAACAACTGCCATTCCCTATTAAAGTATCAAAATCAATTCTCGCATTTATTAGCTTTTCAATGTCGCTTATTTGTCCTTTCATTCTTTTCTAATCAGTTGCATTCCACTGTCCTTCCCGTTTAAAGTATCAAAAAAACAATCTCCTCTGATCAGCATCAATTAACAGCCATTCCCGCTTAAAGTTTTAAAATTAATCTTGTTTGGTTAGCTTTTCAATGTCGTCACATGTTGTTCAATCGCCATTCCTGTTAAAAAATTATAAAAAAAACAATGTCGTTTGGTTAACAACAATTAACTGATACCGGTTTAAGTTTTTGTTCCAGTTTAAAATACAGGTTTAAGAAAAGCAATCTGCTTCAGGCAGCTGTCATTTCTGAATAGGCAACACTGTTCTAAATACCCATTGGAAAGCACCCGCTTTTGACTTGGTAATGGTTTTTTACCCGCTTACCCTAACCTAAGCCAGGCCTTTTAGAGTGTAAATGTCAAAAAGGCAACACTTCTGAACAATTGTTGCGAAACGCCAACTTTCGTTTTGATAAGTATCTTCTTTTTCCCGCTTACTCTAACCTAAGCTAAGGTTTTTAAAGTTTAAATGACGAAAAATGCAAAAAATTTCTGAATATTCGCTGCAAAACGGCCACTTTTGTGTGGTATGTTTACTACTCTTACCTTTAACCCTAACCTTAGCCAAGGATTTTTGATAGAATGGAAATGACAAAACAGCAACATTTTACTGAATACCCGTAGCAAAGCTCACCTAAGCCAAGCCTTTTAAAGTTTAAATGACGAAAAATGCAAAACTTTTCTGAATATTCGCTGCAAAACAGCCACTTTTGTGTGGTATGTTTACTGCTCTTATTTTCAACCCTCACCTTAGCCAAGGATTTTTGATAGAATGGAAATGACAAAACAGCAACATTTTACTGAATATCCGTAGCAAAGCTCCCGCTTTTGTTTTGAATGTTTACTTCTTTTCCCCGCTTACTCTAACCTAAGCCAGTTCTTTTTGATCGAGTGCAACAAAAAGCAACACGTTTCTGAGTACCCATTGTGTAAAACGGTCGCTTTTGTTTTGTTATGTAGCTTTTCTATCCTAAGTGATGCATTTTCTATGATTAAAAAACAAATGAAGGAAAAAGCAACAATTTTCTACATTTTACTGAACACCCGTAGCACTTAAAGCTCCCATGTTTACTTCTTTTCCCCGCTTACCCTAACCTAAGCCAGTTCTTTTTGATCGAGTGCAACAAAAAGCAACACGTTTCTGAGTACCCATTGTGTAAAACGGTCGCTTTTGTTTTGTTATGTAGCTTTTATATCCTAAGTGACGCATTTTCTATGATAAAAAAACAAATGAAGGAAAAAGCAACGATTTTCTAAATACTCCTTGTGAACACCGGCTTCATAAAAAGTCTACCTTGTGAAAAGAGCGATTAACTTGCAAGCGATTGTTTTAAAAACTCGTTGTTTTTGTGAAAAAAACTCCATCGTCTACAATGGAGTCCTTGCAATTCTTACGATTGTCTCGTTTGTTGGTTGTCGCTCTTGAGCAAAAGGCATCATGATGACTAAAGTCATGTGGAATGACGATTTGAACTTTGCATTGTCATTAGAAAATGGAGTATGAGTATTCAGCTGATGATGACTTAAATAGCAAAATTGGCTCAAATTTGTAAATTTTAATAGCCAATCAACGTAGCGGAACGGACCTGACTTACTTACATACACAGTTACTATCTTAGTATTATAGATAGATAGATAGATAGATACTATTGGCTGATTATTCATTCGTCAACTAATAAATACCTAATGGGATTGTTCAATTATTTGTATAATGCTATTTTGAATAATGAGTAATGTGCCCATTATTCAAATAGTACTATTGGTGACGAATGAATAATGTAAACAAAAAAATTGGGCTTGTTTAAAACAAGTTACACAAGTTGCAAAAAAAATTATGTGCTCAGAACACACCTTGACCACACCAACCTTGCATTTTGTGATACCTCATGACATGAGCATTGAAAGTGACAAAAAGCATGTACACTGGCAAGAAGGTACTGAAATCTACTTGTAAATTTCCACATGTGGTGCACTGCACCAAAACAAACTTCTGAAACTAAAAATAAACTTGCGGTTCATTTGTTTTGTTTGTATATGCAGTACGTCAAAATTGTATCATGTCTTTTCCGCATTTCAACCATAGGCCACCAGAAACCTGCATGTTGCACTACGTACTTGTGAAGAATCGTTTATTATTCATTAAATCATTTACTATCGGCAAATTTTGAATAATGAATAATGTATGGCATACATCGCACATAACTTTTTATTTGTTGTGTTAAAATTCCAGACAAATTATTCCACCCTATAATGAATGCGAAACGAAATAATGAAAACGCACCAAACATAAGAAATTTCGCACCAAATACAGTACGCTGCGCTTAGCGCACTCCATTACTCAGCGTTTAAGGAGATGTTTCAGCTTTCTGCTGTGAATTTTTGTTTCTTTTCTTTTAAAAATGACAATTGCTGATTTTCTGTTGATAATGACGAGATTGGCCGACTAGAGCCCGTTTTTCGCATGCCACAACCGAATTGTTCGTTGCTGCGCAAATAATCAATTTGTTGACGAAACGCACGAATAACTGTTTTGGTGCTATTTTTCAACTCACATTTGGATTACGTCTGTGGCCAGTTTTATAAAAGTGAGGAGTTGAGAATTTGAGGAGTTTTACTCAATTTTTCTCTCCACTCAGAAGAAAACGAGTTTTATAAAAAATGAGTAGTGAGTAGTGAGGAGTGAGGAGTTTCGGTTTTGAGTAGTGTTTTGGGGAGTGAATTTACTCCTCAAATTTTGTTCGGTTTTATAAGACTCCGAAAGATTCCGAAACTACTCAACAAATCTTACAAGTCAAATTCGACTTGTAAAGATCTGAGTAGCATGTTTTTGGCTGTTTGGCTTAATTTTGTCGCTGGTTTTGCTAAAAAACACGATAATTTTTGGTTTTCTTTCATTCAGACTTGGTTTACAAGCAGAAAGAGCGACCGTGAGACGGAAAATTCACCGCTGAAAAACGAGCATCGCGAACTGAGTAGTTTCGGATTAAGGAGTGTTTTGTCGAGAAAATTTTCTCGAGGAAATTTTTAACACGTGACATTTCGCTTTCTACTCAATTTACTACTCAAACATTTTCTCCTCACTTCATTACTCACTTTTATATCGATAAACCCCTACTCAACTACACCCCTCAAAATTTTCCCCTCACTCCTAAGTCCTCACTCCTCAACTCCTAATTTTTATAAAACTGGCCACTGGGCGTGAAACAGCACGTTCAGTTTTCAACTGTGCGGCTTTTCCACAATTCCATTCAACGTTACTCCGCCTCCTTTGTATGGTTTTCTTTTATCACAAAGAGGTTGTTTGAAGCAGGATTAGCTGAATATTTTCCACTGAGATAAAACAGTGTGGGATTAGGGGAATCGGAAGAATAAAAAAATTTAGATGCCCGATCGGAAAAAACAATAAGTCTTTTTTGACATTGCTGTGATATATTTATTTATTGACGTTCTTCTCGTTCAACATTTTTCTTACCACACAGTGCAATCAGTTTTTCTCAATTTTAAATGTTGCATGTAAACTCGAACACAGTTTGCCAGCAATCAGAGGTCGGCATGCATAAATAACAAATGTGCAGACCAAGGTCGCGCTTCATTTGCAATTTTTGGGAGCGCCCGGTACTTTTTGCAAAATTGGAAATGCAAATCGCGTTCATAGAAAACTAGAACTCGACAATGCAGCTTGGTGACACACAAATCATGACTGCTGCGGCGAAAGAAAGTTAATTTGAGTGGCATCACACAGCGTATCATGTCGCCAATAATTTCTTCAATTTATGGTTTTGAAACCAAAGGAAGTCACAGTTTTTGCAGCGTAAAACAGTCGCGTTCAATGACGTTTTGCAAAGCGTGAAGTATCACGTGCGGGAGCATCGTCGTGTAAACAATACGTGAGACGGCTATTATTTCAGATTTCTATTTTTCTGAAGTTTATACATACTTCGCAGTCGAGATGAATTCGAAACTTTTGGTAGTCGTGTGTGGATTCTTTGTTTTGACTGATGGGCGGAGTCCATTTCGATTTAAACGTGGTGAGCGACTACAGTTGAACTCAAAATTATAGGCAATCAGCTGTTGTGTGCCACAGAAGAGGCATAAAAACAGTCCATAAATCCATGTTCTACATTTTTTACACGTCTCACGCATTTTTTGATAATGTTCCATTTTTCTGTTTTCTTGTGACGATCTTTGATCAGTGACTCTTCCAAGGTTACTTCGAAGCATTGCTTGCTTGCATTCCGAATCTTGCTTGCAAACTGGCAAGCGGATTGTTTCAGACAGCCACCGCAATGAGGAATGCACCGAAACAATTGACCCCTGCGAGCGGTGTCGTGAGCACTGTCACAGTCAAGAGATGGACCCCGAGTGCGTCAAGTACACCGATGACTGCCCGCCTGGCCTGCACAACTGGGACTACCGCGAATGCACTTGTTCACATCGACCCGGCGTTCTAAAAGCTCGTTGGTTGCTTTTAAAAACTAGTTTTCATGGTGCGCGTTTGATTCAGTCAGTCACACAAAATGAAAATGGGGAGCCCTTCTTTTCCAAAAAACCGACACGCTCGTTGTCGGACATTGTTTAAACGGACCCAATTCTAATCCTAATCCTAAAGCATAATCCTAAGCCTAACATGATCCTAACCTAATCCTAACCTAAGCCAAGCCTTTTCAGAAAGGAAGATTGCAGAACAATTGCGTTTTTTAACAAGTTTTTGTTGAGGCCGGAGCGTGTGCACGCGCGCTAGTGGATCATGAGCATGAGCATGCCGATGCCGCGTGCGCGTGCGTTTTAAAAAAGAAGCGCCAGGCACAAAATGTTGGTCTTATTTGTGAGTGGTGAATTGCATTGCAGGTGGCCACGCGCTGTGCATGCAGCGATGCACGAACGGCCCATGGACGTGTCACCCAAGCAAGTGCACCTGCGAGGCTTATGATGATGGCTCGGCCAGAGTGATCTGCGTGCCACAGTAGCAGCACAGCACCACTCTGATGGATCATTTTATTGATTGTTGCTATTCTTCAAAGATATCAGTTACTTTTGGCGAAAAACTCATCGTTGTGCATGTTTTTTTGTACTGATTTTCGGGCTTATGTACCTTCTTTTCCTAAATTACGGACCACCTAGTTTACTGATTGCTCACTTTTCTGATTGTCTGGTTTGTACGAGTGCATAAAATTATTTTGAATTACAACAGACAACTTCATTGGCATACACATGATGTACGTATACGCTCAAAAAAATTTAAAATTTTAACCACATATCAGAAATAACTTCTGTTTTTTTTTATTTCAGCCCAAACCATCACCCGTTGTCGAGCTAGAGCAACTTCTTATCGTGTACGTTTTTTTGGATCACCCTGTAAATTTTTTTTTTCAACTTTTCAGAAAGCAACAGACGTCACGCTTGTGCGGCAGCGCTAGAACGAGCACGAAAAGAAGAGCCTTGGTTCGGTTTCGAACAAGAATACGTTTTGCTGGACGTTGAAAACAATGTGCCGCTTGGTCGGTGTATTGTGAACTATTGCATGATTTGTAGTATTGACTAATTAATTGTTGTTTGCCTGAGATCACGTTAAAAAAAGAAATTTCATGCCAGTTTATATGTGATTATTGGAACATTATGTTTCCGATTATTTTCTGGTTGAAACGTTGCAGGCTGGCCCAAACGTGGCTACCCAGGCCCGCAAGCAGCCGACGCTGCGTACTGCGGCGTCGGTGCCGAGCGCACGGCAGGGCGTGACGTCGTCGACGCGCACTGTCGCGCTGCTCTCTATGCCGGACTGAACATTTTTGGGCTCAATGGTGAGGCCATGCCCGGCCAGTGGGAATACCAGACTGGACCAACGCCCGGAATTGTGGCAGCTGATGAAATCTGGATTGCCAGGTGCAGCATTATGCTGATGGTTATATGTGGTCGGTTTATTATCGACTGGAGCCATGAATTCAGGTTCATTCTCGTTCGCGTGGCTGAGGATTTCGGTGTTGCAGTGACGTTCGATCCGAAGCCGATCGCAGGCAAATGGAGCGGCAACGGTGGCCACTTGAATTTCAGCTCTGCATCAATGCGTCAAGAAAATGGAATTGTGTATGTTTTGTTGAACAAAAAATGGCTTTGTTGAAAATTTTGACAGTCTCATGGTGCTTTCGTTGTTTTCCTGAACAGAACGTTTTCAGTGCAATCAAGCAAGCGATCGCCAAACTCCAAGCGACTCACGCGGCGCATATGCAAGTGTACGATTTGAACGGCGGCAAGGCAGGAGTCTTTTTAGTTTTCTATACACAAAACAAACTCTTCATTTACCAAAAACAATTCGTTACACAGGACAACGCGCGTCGATTAACAGGCGACTACGGTGCGGCCAAGAATGCGGACGATTGCTCTGCGGGCATCGAAGACCGCGTCACTGCACTGCGCATCCCGATTGATGTGCACCACGCGAACAGGGTTGGCGGCGAACGCTCTTGTCTTCATTTTTTAACGTTTTTGTAATTCAAATAAATTATAAACGAGTATCTTATTTTTCTCGATTTTGTAAATCGTTTTTGTTTTTTATACACAGGGTTATTTGGAAGATCGGCGACCAACCGCTGACTGCGACCCGTACGACGTCTGCCGAGTGCTAGTGGAAACATGCTTGTTGTGAGAAGAAAATCAACACAGTCGTTTCCAAGACAAGAGCTTGCGTCAGCTATCGTGCTTTTTCCAGAAATGACATTCAGCAACGCAAAGAAACTATTTTCGTTTTTTTTTCTGGTATGTTCTTTGATTTTTCAGTTTCAAACTAGAATTAATTCTTTAATTCAACGACAGTTCTTATGTACCGACCGACGACATTGTTCCAATAAACAGACCCAGACGTACGAATCAAATATTAAAAGGCACATAAAGATTGTTTAATAAACCGAATTTGAAAAACAAAACAAAACAAAACAAACTGGATTTCTAAACGGGCACCACACACGCACGTCCCCCATCGATGAGCAACGTCTCACCGGTCGTGAAGCTGGCATCATCAGACGCCAGGAAAGCAATCGCTTTCGCAACTTCCTCTGGTTCACCAACTCTCCCCAACGGATGCACTTGCTCCATACGAGCCCAAAACTGAAAACAATTGGAATTCGAAACAAATTTAAGTATTTTGCTTGATATACAAACGCCAACGGCTTGTTCTCGAGTGTTGGTCCAAGATTTAGGTCTAAATTTTGAATACTGCTTGAAAGTGCTTGCCACTGTTAAAAAATATCATTAAAATATCATTTAAAACTTTTTCTAAAATTAGATACAGCAACATTTTTGATTCACTCTTGTTTCTTGGTTGTTGTGCTTGTTTCTTGGTCTAACGCTGACCCAGAGGACCGTAACCGACCGTTCTGAGATCTGTGAAAGAGTAGAGTTGTTCCAAGTGTAAAAGAAGATGTGAAAACTTAAGTTCAGTTTTGCCGACACGCCAATTTTCACACCAAGTTGGCGATTGTTCTTCAGTGAACCCATTTTTATATCAAAGAGCAAACCGAAAAAAGATAAACTGCATCTAATACAGTTTCAGGGAATCGAAAAGGGCAGCACCAAGTGCAAAAACTCGCAAATGGACAATAATTGTCAGCGCGTGCATTTGTGACGGACGATTTGCAACCTTGAAGTTCAAAACGTTGCTGTAACCGTGTGCTTATTAGACGTTTTCAATTAAAATTTTAACACAAACAACGGCAAACATTTTTGAATTGTGTTCCAAATTTTGCCGAAAACTCGAAAACGAGCCGTGTTGCCGATTGTACTTATTTAGCCACTCTGTGCATATATGTATTTGCACCTGAGCTAGTTCGTCTTTCGTGACTTCTTCCGAATCGAACATCGGTGTTTTGATGATACCGGGGCTGCAGTAGTTTCTTGTTGCAAAAATATGCAACTGATTCAGGATAATTCACAAAAAAGTAAAACCGAACGAACTTGACCGCATTCACGCGCACACCATCGGCAGCGAGCTCCATCGCAAGACACTTGGTGAACTGGTCAATCGCAGATTTGGACATGGCGTAAAAAGTTAGTCTTGCCATCTGGTAATGGTGAACGAAAGTGTGATAATGGTGAAATTTGCACTTGTGTATAAAAGTCTTCAAGCTTCTGAAATTATGTTATTGATAAAATTGAACGGAGGTGTCTAAAAAAAAATCAGTGATTTTTGTTGCTGACCGGTCGCAGTCCTGCAATGCTGCTGACATTCACAATGGAGCCTTTTGTTTGCTTTAATAACGGCAACAACAACTGAGTCACTGCCACCACCGCGCGCACGTTTGTGCCGAAAATTTGGTCAAAAATCTGTTCAAATTGAAATTACATATCTGTTCAACCAGCACGCAGAAAAAATGCAGATGTAGATGCAGATTCTGATGCAAATATTCGTGCATATATCGATGCAGATGCTCAAAAAATTTCAGAAACAAAAAAAAACAGCTGTGCGGTCAACCTGGACATATTACTTTGCTCCATTTGTTGCTCATGAACATTGCATGTGCATCGATTGCTGCATCTACACCTGCATTCTGCATGAACATCTGCATTCGAATCTGCATTCTTTTTTTGAGTCAGCATGGTTCACATTCTTGCTTACTTCCAGTGTCCCAGTCTGAATCGAGCAGTAACGTCGTCCGATACCAGCATTATTGACCTATATATGCAGAAAAAACAAGTAAAAAATAAAAACATCATGAGGAAAACCGTGCAAAAACTCTGCAACTTGAGATGAAAACAATATAATCTCGATCTCATACCAGGACATCAAGACGACCGAAATTCTTCATAGTGGCATTCAAAATTTTCTGACAATCAATTTCGTTGGTGACATCGGCAACTACGGTGACAACCTTTTGTATCGGACAGATTTTTAGGTTTGTTCCAACAAATTAGGTCTCCGTCGTCCAGCAAGAATTTTAATTAAAAAGCTATAATTCCAAATCAAACCTTCTCTACAGCGATTCCTTTTGCGATGCACTGCGTTTTTGTGCGTTGCAAATTCTCAGCGTTTCGTCCGGTCAAAAGCAGCCCGGCGCAATTCAGACCAGCGAAATGACACGCCGTTGCTGCCCCGATGCCGCTCGAAGCACCTGCAAATCTTCGTGGACCTTCAATTTAGTTGGAATTCTGAATTCTTTGGATGCTAAAAACGGATTTTTATTTTTTTCAACTTTCTATGACGTTTTGATTGTCTGAAATTATCGCCCGATCTTATTGCTTCTGGCCGCCTGAAAAAAGGAATCACAACCTGTTATGAGAACCATCTTTCCATCCAATTTCGGCATTTTCAAGTTGGCTTTGTCGTGGTTTCTCTCGATTTTCTTCACTAGACAAAAGCTTCAATTTTTTTCAAAATATTTTCAGTGTTACACTGTAAATAAAGCAAAATGACAATGGTTGTAATGGCTTTCAATTTATTGACGATAAGAACTTTCTTTTGGTTTGGCGAACCGTTTTGAAATTTTTTTATCACCAAGTCTACCGAGCGACAAACATTACCAAATTTTATACATGCGTCAATCAGTTATGCCAATAACGTATGTCTAAAATGATCGTTTATTTGAAACAGCCAGTTTTATGACAGCGAAAGGATGAACTTCATGTACATGTATTTATGTTATCTGCTTTTGGTTTCGCATTTTTCTTTTTCCGGAACAACATCCTAAATCAATTTCTGACAGGATTTTCGACTATTCAAATTTGCACGCACGTCCCCCATCGATGAGCAACGTCTCACCGGTCGTGAAACTGGCATCATCAGACGCGAGAAAAGCAATCGCTTTTGCAACTTCTTCTGGTTCAGCAATTCGCCCCAACGGATGCACTTGCTTCTCGCGAGCCATGAACTGAAAAATGTTCTGCGCCAAAAAAATTTTGCAAAAAAATGCGCCAAAATTCAGTTTCGTGCAAATGTGGTCTCACGAACCTCAGCCAGCTCGTTTCCCGAGAGTTGCAGCGCTGATTCAAAAATTGGCGTTCTGACTGCGCCGGGGCTGAAATACGAAAAATTTGCTATTGACGGTTTCGGAAAGAAAGACGTTCCCGCTGTGTCCCCTGGGCTCGTCAAAGTGCAACGGTCTACGCACCTGCCCACAGAGTTATTACTCAGAGCGGATGTCTCATGTGTACTGCGTAAAACACCAGCAAACCTAAAAGCAAAACCCCACAAAACAACAATCACGGGAAACAAAATCACAGGGACTGTTGTTGCATGTTTGCCGTTTCGCCCATTGTTTGCTGCCTATTTATTGTGTCTGAAAAACTTGTGATTTGAATTTAAAGAACAAGATAAACGGGACCAAACTTGACCGCATTCACGCGAACACCATCAGCAGCGAGTTCCATCGCAAGACACTTGGTGAACTGGTCAATCGCAGATTTGGACATGGTGTAGAAGGTCATTGTCGCCATCTGGGTCAGTCAAAAGTAACAAGAAATACTATGTTCGCCGATACGGTTTTAGCAAACTCGAATCTCACCGGGCGCAGTCCTGCAACGCTGCTGACATTTACGATGGCGCCTTTCGTCTGCTTCAACAGCGGCAACATCAACTGAGTCACTGCCACCACCGCGCGCACGTTCGTGGCAAAAATTTGATCGAAAACCTGAAACGTTGTTCAAATACTGAAACTGCGCGCAAGATTGCCCTCGGTTGCTTTGTGTTGTACCTCGAGCGCGCCAGTTTGGATTGTGCAGTTGCGATTGACGGTGCCAGCGCTGTTCACCTGTGTGGTGTGAGACTGTCAGACAAAAATGACAAACCACGGACAAACACTGCCACTGGGCTGTATATCATCACGACACAAACCAGCACATCAAGTCGAGCGAAGTTCTTCTTGGCGGCGTCGAGAATTTTGTGACAATCTGTTTCGGATGTGACGTCGGCGCTCACGGCGACTACCTAAGCCTCAACGTGTAACAACAAACGTTCACGTAAAAACACAATTTCTAGCCTTGTATTTTGGCTTTACACTGTCATCGTCTTTGCCAGAACGTTTGAACAAACAAAGCCAAACCCAAACAAGCGAGCCTTCTCGCCAGCGATTCCTTTTGCGATGCATTGCGTTTTTGTGCGTTGCAAATTCTCAGCGTTTCGTCCGGTCAAAAGCAGCCCGGCGCAATTCAGACCAGCGAAATGACACGCCGTTGCTGCCCCGATGCCGCTCGAAGCACCTGCAAATCTTCCTGGGATGGGAATAAAAATTTGAAAACTGACATTTTATGGGAAGTCAACAACGGGGATACCCCAGAATAGGAAAAAATTGATTGAAGCTGCACCTGTTATGAGAACCACTTTCCTATCGAAATTCGGCATTTTTAGTTCCTTTATCGTGGTTTATTAATTTTTTTTAAAATTTTAGTAATATCACTATTGTTCTGGAACAGAAAAGAAAAGACCTTCCTTTTTTTTAAAGATAACAGCTGATTATTAGCTGTTAGTTCTTCTCTATATGTCATATGCTATCAGTTCAATCCATTTACTTATTATTAAAAAAGTACACAGCATGGACAAAAACGGTTTCATTCAAGAAAAACAAAAACACAACTACCACACAAAAAATCAAAAATACAGCAAAAGCATGTGTTGCACATGAAAAAACCAGTTTTCGCCAGCACACAACATAACCTGTTTTTGACAGCATCGTTTTATTCAATAGAACGATTTGCACGATTTGGCAAGATGCCAAACATCAAAATCTAATTCTAACCCAAAAACATTATCAGAAAGGTCGATTACCAACAAATCAGCAAAGCACCCAATCACGACTGTGGTATTGTGGACTTATTCAAACGTGCCCGGACTAAAATGACGTCGTTTGCTTTAAAAACGCCCGTTTGTCAAAGTACAGGCACTAAAATGACAGTTTGATGTGACTGATTCGACATTCACTATTTGTTTGCGGGAAGAAACCGGCTAAACGGAAAGTCTGGTTTACTGTGAACGGCAAGCGCATGTTTGGCGGCACATAGGGATGGAGCCGGTTCCGGTCCGGATTCCGGATTCCGGCGCCTAAAATGGGATCCGGATCCGGTCCGGATTCCGGCGCAATTTTGCCGGATCCGGCCGGATCCGGCCGGAATGGCCGAGACCCGCGAATTAACCAGTTGATTCCTCCGTTTCAGAGCTGTTCAATGGTTTGACAAAGTTGTTTCGGTGCTTTGTTGGTTTTGTTGTTGTGCATTTGACATGTGTCAGTGAGCGTTTCTTTAGTTTAGTGTTCTGTTCAATGGTAAATGGTTCACTGCTTTTGTCTTGAGTGGTAAACTTATGTGCAGCATCGTCCACTTTAAAAAACGTGGCTGCCAGCTTTTGGCCGACGTTGTTGATGAACAATAGCAGTTTTTTTTTTGAAATCAGCCATCTTCGTTGGTCATATTAAGTTAGCTGTCAAACAGTTGCTTTTTTGTGATCCCCAGAAGGCCAGAACACCAGCGATTCTAACGACGTGTGTTACCGTGGGTGTGCGGAGGTGCCGTGATCCCCTAAAACCCGATAACCCCCCCCCCCCCAACGACAAATCCACGAGACGACGAATCCATTTCAATGGTGTTGCCCGCCGTTTGCGCACTGAAGCAGCGCATCGAACAATTCGATGCGAGTGGCATTGGTACGACGAAAAAAAACGCTGCTGACCAGCATCGACACACGCTTCCGTGCGCTTTTCCACAACGAATCCAACATCATGGCCACGTACGTTGATCCGCGATTCAAGAATACTGCAGTCGTCTTCGAAAATGAAGGCGCGATTCGTTGTGAACGACTTCACATTGCAAATAAAATCTTGAAACGACCGGAGACGCCCACAAACTGCGACGATACATCCGAGATCGCGAACAACGACGATGACGAAAGTGAACGCGAGCCCGAACCAAAAAAGAAATCGACTGGCCTCTACGGAGGCATCGAGTTTCACGCTGAGCGACCGCGCAACCCGTCAGGCGAATCCAGTCTTGAAGACGAACTGCGCGGCGAAATATGTACGAGTCGGATGATTTTATCGACGAACCGGACAAAAGTGATCTAATGCTAGACTTTTGGCGGCTGAACTCGTCTAAATACCCCAAACTATCGACAATCGCGCGCAGATACCTGGCACCGCTACCAACAAGCGTGGCAAGCGAACGAATGTTCTCTGAAGCCAGGCAGGTGTTTGTGTACAGCCGATCTCGTCTGTCAACTCAGAACGCCGAAAAGGTCATGTTTCTGAATGGAGTGTTGCCAGCACTTGATTATCCCTATGCGATGTGAATTTTGTCAATTGTTGTTGTTGTAATTTTTGGTTGGTTCACGTGCTGTGTCTTGCTGACTTTGTTTCTGTGTCTGTGCTGTTTTATGCTGAAAATGTGACGAAGAAGCGACGAAATGTGCGTAGATGTTTTTTAGACATAAAAAGGCCATTCCGGTCCGGATTCCGGCAATTTTTGCCGGATCCGGCCCGGCCGGAATGGGCTTTTGCCGGATCCGGCCCGGATTCCGGCAAATTTGCCGGATCCATCCCTACCCGGCACATGACGTCATTTCAGTGGGACACGTTCAAAAAATAGGTCATAGTAGAATAAGCAAAAAACAACATACAAAATAGAAACTGGATTTCTAAATGGGCACCGCACACGCACGTCCCCCATCGATGAGCAACGTCTCACCGGTCGTGAAACTGGCATCATCAGACGCCAGGAAAGCAATCGCTTTCGCAACTTCCTCTGGTTCACCAACTCTCCCCAACGGATGCACTTGCTCCATACGAGACCAAAACTGAAAGTCATAGTTGTCACTTTT
Source organism: Theristus sp. LFF4_11 (assembly GCA_030248135.1). Lineage (NCBI taxonomy): Eukaryota > Metazoa > Nematoda > Chromadorea > Monhysterida > Xyalidae > Theristus > Theristus sp. LFF4_11. The sequence continues at coordinate 26,382 of JASANC010005614.1, read as the reverse complement.
CAGAAGCATAAATTTGAGCAAAAATTCTGCTGAAATCAATCGGTTCACCTCCGCGACCGCTTCTTTCGTTAATCCGCCCCTTTCAAAGATCGGCGTCTTGACAACGGCAGGGCTAAAAAATTACAACCAAAAGGTGGCTGCCTGGCCTGCCTGGTCAATTCACGACATAAAACTTCAGTTCAGTTTTATTTATATTGAAACTGAAAACGCACTAAACTATTTCTTATCTTTTATTCAAATTCTGCGACTCAATGTGCGCATAGAGATGTGAACAATTTCATGCTTGACGCGGGAATTCAAAATTGGTGGTGACCCGTGGCCCTGAAACACGGTTGAGTCACAAGTTCCATTTTCGATTGCCGCATCAAGCATGAAACTGATTTTCTTTCGACGTCTGCTGAAACATTGAATCGAAGAACTAAAAGAAAAGACAATACCAATTTGAAACAAACTGCAAAAAGTTGTGCATCTTTTGTCCAAAAAGACAGTCCCTTTTGCGCAAGCACAAACTTGACAGCATTCACGCGGACGCCATCACTGGCCAGCTCCATTGCAAGACATTTTGCAACTGATCAATTGCCGATTTCGACATCGAATAAAATGTCACACAGTGCGCCTGTAAACAGCGTGCCGTTTGTAAAATGCTGAACAACTGAAATGTCAAACCTGTACAGCCGTTCACCACACTTCTGCTCACCGGACGCAGCCCAGCAAAACTGCTCACGGTGACAATCGAGCCGTTGGACGTTTTCAGCAGCGGCAGCATCAGCTGAGTCATCGCCACAACCGATCGAACGTTGGTATCAAAAATTGCGTCAAAAACCTGAAACAATGTTCACAACACTTTGTGTTTCCACATTTCAAATACGTCTGTTCGGTCAAGTCGTCATCAAGAGAAACTTGCTGATTCAAACGTTTTGCACAAAAAATCCGTCAAACCTCCAAAGAGCCACACTGCGCAGAGCACTGTCTTGGCGCGATACCCGCATTGTTGATCTGCAATATTGTTTTGGGGGACTCATTGAAAAAAATTCACCAAAGTAGCAGCACAGTTCAATAGCCTCCAACGATAGAACAAATCAACAAAATGAGCTGCGAGCAAGGTTGCTGAGTGCTGACAGCTTTGAAGGCACAGTAAGCAAGCATACACGCCCACCAAGACATCCAAACGGCCATAGTTGCTGTTGACAGCGTGCAACACTTTGCATCGGTCAGCTTCATCGGTGACATCAGCCACCACGGTGACGACCTTTACGGCAAACATGAACCAATGAAACCCATAAAACAGTGTCAGTCCCACCCCAACACTCCTAAAGGCCCGTTTAGCCGTCCGGACGTTGACGCACGTCGCCGTACAGACAGACACGGACGCATAAACGATGACGTGAGATGAAGTGACGTGCCGCATGGTTTTAAAATTTTTGCTCGTTTATGCGTCCGTACGGCGACGTGCGTCGACGTGCAGACAGATACGGACGCATAAACGATGACGTGCCGTGAAGTGACGTGCCGTGACGTGCCGGATGGTTTCAGAATTTTTGCTCGTTTATGCGTCCGTACGGCGACGTGCGTCGACGTGCAGACAGATACAGACGCATAAACGATGACGTGACGTGCCGTGACGTGACGTTGTATTTTAGGTTCTGCCCTGAAAAGCCGTACGTCAGCGAGCAAAATTCAATCAAGTTGTGTGCCAAATTGAAATTGAATATATGCGACAACAACCAATTTTAACTGGAGAATGGAGATTGCAACTCAAATTCGAAACAACCCACAGATTCAAGTCTTTTGAAATTTCGTCTTTCGCTCAAATCTTTTGAGCAGTTCATTGAATGCAGAGCAGAAGAACAGGCGAAAACACATTGTGTTTTTCAACAGTGCGCGTGCACAAATGGTTTGCTGCGGCTGCACAATTGCTTTGCAGCAATAACACGGACTATACAGCCAGCAGCTACCATGACATCATGGCGCAGTGGTTCGTTCAGGGTTCGACTCTCAGAATGTGCAGATGAAATTTTCGCATTTTTTTGCCGCTCGACATATTCTTTGGTGTTCTGTGGATTGCTATGATTTCAAAACAAAGTCACTCACAAATTTGCATCCAGCCCTTTAGGCTCTGTTATTTTGTTGTGAATAGCCAGGGAATAAAAGCTAAACTGCTGACATTTTTGTTTGAGAATACAGAAAATAATCAGAAAAAAATGTCTCATTTCAGGACGATAGTGAGTGAGCATGTGCTCACAATGAAGAACAACAAAAGTAAACAAAATTGAAAAAATGGAACTTTGACGCACGGCTTTTTAGGGGAGAACCTAAAACCATCCGGCACGTCACGGCACGTCACGTCATCGTTTATGCGTCCGTATCTGTCTGAACGTCGACGCACGTCGCCGTACAGGAGCATAAACGAGCGCGTGTTCTAAAACCATCCGGCACGTCACGGCACGTCACGTCATCGTTTATGCGTCCGTATCTGTCTGAACGTCGACGTACGTCGCCGCACAGGGGCATGAACGAGCGCGAGTTCTAAAACAAGACGTGACGTGCCGTGACGTGCCGGATTGCTCTTTTTTGCAGCATAAACGAGGTTTGACGTGACGTGACGTGCCGGATGCAAATACGGACGGCTAAACGGGCCTTGACCTTGTCTACACCGAGTCCTTCCTTTGTAACACATTCAGTTTTTGTGCGTTGCAGATTTTGCTCGTTTCTTCCGGTGAGAACCAGTCCGGCGCAATTGAGGCCAGCAAAATGACGCGCCGTCGCCGCTCCAATGCCGCTCGAGGCACCTGCGTTCACGGTCGACACTCACACAAATACATATGAAACGAAGCAGATTTACCGCCCCCTCACCTGTTATAAGCACCACTTTTCCACAAAAACTTGGCATTTTTGGTTGTGCAAGAAGCAAGAACTTTCACAACTTCTCGTAATTTATAAAGCCGTTAACAGCAAGTTACTTAGAATGTACTCGATAGCAACCATCATAAGTTGCCGGTTTTTTATCAGTATGACATTTTCTGCAACAACAAACCACACCATATTTTTATATGGTAATAAAGTGTTTATTTCAACAAACGAAAAGAAGAAAACTGCAGTTATTCTATTTACATCGAGAATACAGTAGTTACAGAATAAAACGTTCTCATCTCATTATTCACACTGCACAAATAAAAATCAATCAACTTTCTGAATATATCACAGAGACCAAAATCCAAAGTTATCCCAACCATTGAACACATTTCCAGTTACAGACAGCTGCAGACAAAATCAACAACTAAAAGAACCACTAAATTTTTTACATTCCAATTATGAGGCCGCAGAAAGAAAACGAAAAATCACAGAATGAAGCCTGTCAGTTTCATGATGAAGATGAAAACACCAATTTCTAGTTTCTGACACACTTTCATTTCTTGCAATTAAAAGTTCAAAACAAAAAAATAAACAAATATAATCTTTGAATATTCATTTCAACCTGCCACGGTGTAAGGACGTCACTCGAACTTGACCAATAAAAATAGAAAAATAGAAGATACACAAGCAACATTTCAGTTTTTGAATATTGAATAATAAAGCAAGCAAGCACCACAAATGCAGCAGAGTGAAAAGAGTAATAATTCATTGCGTAAATTTATTGAAACCATCATAAGCGCACAACTAAATCTACCGAAAAACAAACTTAACTCTTTGTTGTCGCACCTATTCAGGTTCAAAACGAAGAGTTACTGCAGGAAACCAGAACATTTGCATGGAATTGAACTGAACTGAGAGGGGGTCGGGGCGGGGTCAAACGTTTTGTTTTTCTGATTTGTGGAAAGTACAAAAACTCCCGTGACACACAAAGGAGCTCTATCAAAAACAGAATAGTTTTTCTATTGGTTTCTAATTACTTTATTTTACTAATCCCGTTCAGATTTGCTTTAACGTGAAAACCGTTCCACGGTAGACGATTACAGAACGAAAGAAAAACGGGAAAGCAGCCACCAATGACTGGTGCTTTGCATAACAACGTGCAAGCACTGTTTCTAGCGGTTTCGCCTGGTAAGCGTATACCGCGGGCCCCCAGGCTCGTCAGTACGACAAGGCCCGGGCTGCACAGCCCAATCAAACATGATGACCAGCTCAGACGGATGTTATGTCTGGCTGAAACATCAGCGAAACAATGGATCACACAAGACAAACCAGACGCGGGACAGAGTTGTCCACAGCAGTACTGGTGCTTGTGTGCTGTTGTGCGAACATGGCATGTTCGCCATGTTCTTATGTTTGTTTTTGCTGCAGTGACCGTCTGTGTCACAAATCAGTCTCAATCGCAGAATTGGTCAGCAGCCTCGGCCGTCCTGATGTCGTCGTTCCTGCTGGCGGTTTCGGCGGCTTCGCAAAGTGATTCGCGTTCTGATCGGTTTGTGGCGTTGAATTTGGCGAGTTCGAGTCTGACTGCGCATAGAATCGTTGTCTCGCCAAAAGCTGCGTTGTTTTCGCGAGCGAGTCCATCGAGAACGCGGCAGCACTTTCGTTTGTGGGCGTTGTCGACGCGCACTGCTGTGTGCTCGTGCACGTCCGCGTGTCGCACTTGTTCCATGTCGAAATCGGACTCGACCATGTACTCGTCTGATCAGCCGTGGTCGCTGAGTTGTGTTGTTGTTGCTGTTGTTGTTGTTGTTGTTGTTGTTGTTGTTGTTGTTGTTGTTGTTGTTGTTGTTGTTGTTGTTGTTGTTGTTGTTGTTGTTTGGCGATCGACTTTGCCACACCGGAGCTTGACGGTGGCCTGACAAACAATTGAGCTTGCGTAAAACAGTTGGGTCAAACACGGATAAGTTGTGCAATTGCAATCGCTCATTCACATTTAGCAGACCAACAACACTGATTGGCCACACAGCTCACCGGTGACACGACCACTCAGCGTGCCCAGTTCGAAATGCCAATAGCAAAGCACTCTGAGCGAAATGGCGTGCTGCTTTGAAAACAGTCGCCTGTCATGCAGACGCACAGCAGCCCCAGTCCGACCCCATGCATAAAACTGACAGTCGGTTGCCTGTCTTGTGCATGCACGTGTGTGCAGCAAAGCACATCACGTTGTTTCCACTGAACACAAGTCGCACGCGCACCTAGCCTTAGCCGCATCCATGGTGGGCGGAGTCGTCACCACGTGATGACCAATGACGGACGTGCTGGCGTGCTGCTGTTGTTGTGTCGGTCGTTGGTCACGTGTCGGCGGCGGAATGATCAAATCGAGATTCACACTTCGGCGATCTGGTTCGCCTGAAAAAAACGAGTGTCGTTCACTGTTATCTAAATACTGTTGATTTTGACTTTTAAAAAACAAGTGTTGATGCAAATTTATATCCCGGTTAGGTATCAAAAAGGGTTTACGTCAAAGAAATGTTTTCATGCAAGCTGGCTGACAGAGTGCGTTTGAGAGTCGGGCGCGGGCACGCAAACAGTCAGCACTGCACTGACCCTTGTCGCCGTCGTTCAGATGCGTGTACGACTGCGAGTGCGTCAGCTGGCCACTCGCGTGCTCGCTGGCCTCTCCTTGACTCGGAATGGTCGCCAAGCGCCCGTGTGCCTCATGCCGCTCGTTCGGGCTGATCGCTGACTGGCCCGTTTGAATGGTGCCCTTGACGTTCATTGGCTCACTCGGCACCACCGGCAATGAGTGCAGCCAATGGTCGCCGAAACCAGACTCGCAGCTGGCGCGCTGCTGGGTGAATGGCGCCTTCCGACTGCCCGTACCGCGTCGCTGTGAACACAGGTGGGCAATCAGGTTAGGACGAAGTGGAATTTCTGACGCGTTCGTAACACTGCGCAACATTGGCCTAGACACACACAGCAGTGAAAGTACACAATAAGCGCGAATGCGTCGACCTGGCGAAACTGCAAACAGTGCACGTGAATATTGCTTATTGCTATTTTCACACTTTTTACTTTTGATGGTCGAACAATTGATATTGAACGCTGTGCCTTTCACGTTGCACCACAACCCACACGATTGTAAAACAAGTGCGCGGTAAAAAAACTAAATTATAAGGAATCAGCGTCGTCGTTGGTGATTACGTGATGCATGCTTTCTGTGCAGAAATTGCTACGGGGCGGAGTTTGGTTCGCACAGAAAGCATGCATGCATGTGACCACCAGCGGACAGAACCAACCAATCAGCGGATTGCCTATAATTTAGGTTTCGATTGCAGTGCAGGAGCTTTACAATGCTCATAACAGAGCAATCATTGTATTGCGCACGCACAACAATCTCGAAGCAAGCAGCCGCACAGAGAGTGTAGCACCGTGCTTCAACGTGAATGCTGATTGAACGAGACTGTAGTGAAGCGATTCTCAAACTGCAAACCTCATAAAAGAGCAAATACGCAGCACTGGTGATCAGTGCACTGAGATCGTGCACGAGCGTCACTTTCGCGTCATCGTAGTGCCTCCATTTTGCGTCCAAAGGATTCCGACAGAACGCCGTGTAATGGCCGGAGTATATCGATTCGCCGTGGTGATTGCACACCGCGTACAGATCGTAGATGGGCGGCTCGCACTGCTGGCTGGCCGTCAGCTGGTTATGGTTGAGCGAGTTGTGCGAGCTGCTGCGCAATGCATTCCATTAGTTCGTTTTTTGAATCTGACTTTATTTATACTCTAATACAGTCAAGCACCCTGCCGTGTGCAACTTGCCGATTGGCCGCATTTACTTGAATTTCAAGATTTTATTTGCTCTTCTTTTTTGTTCGTGCTGACTGTTTGTTTGCTCTGCCAAACTGAGAATAAAAACAAGCGCCACGCAACAGCAACCACTTGCAGTGTAGCCAATCCGTTTGTAACGCAACAGCAACCACAAATGACGCCGTAAAAGTACGAATCGCTGTTATATCTGGCTTCAGACTGCCCGTCTCAGGGAAAATCGCAAGTACCCGGAGCTCGACATCGGTGGCCGTGACTTCGGCGGGAATCGTCGACTGAAAACGGGCGTTGTGCCGGATCGATACGTGAACAAAGACAGATCGAGGCTTTGCACCGGAAACTCAATCACCGGATCTAACTTCTCAAGGCGTCCGTCGGAGAACTGCAATTGCACAATTTGAATTGCGCTCATTTTTGTTGTTGCTTTGTACAATTTTTGTGCGTTTTCAACAGAGCAATAATTCCATGATTCACTTCCATGGGCTCGATTTCAATTTTCAGTCAACAGGTTCAACAAATCACCATTTTCTTACTGACCTGTTTGAAGCGTTTAAAATGAAACACGAGAACATCAGGCAGCGACCAGAAATGAGTGGTCTTTTTTGCACGTTGCAGTGACGATTTGCATTTGCGACAGCGATACGCATCAGTGAGCTAAAAGAATGAATAAATGTTAGAACTGCTAAGAGCTGATTGGTCATCACCACGGAACGATGCAGCTAATCAGCGTTGACCTTGACAAAGCATGTTGGTTGGCTACAGCTTCGAGGAACAACAAATCATTGACAGACATTGGGCCTCAACAGCCAATCAGAGTGTCGAAAACCCAAAACTCACAAATGCAAGAAAAGTACAGAAACACCCGGACGAACCGTCTCCGTGCGCGTGTAATCCTCGAGGCATTGATTGAGCGTTATTCGTTTCTCAGAATCAATTTGCTCGCGCAGTGTGTCTGCTGAACTGTGTTCACACACCTGCTCCGGTGCACCGTTTAGGTAGCTGGAAAACGCAAAAAATGAAAAATACTAACAATTTTGACGGCTGCTGTTTTACAGCTACAGAGCACAGAAGAAAGACACAGCAAACCCACCGATAAGCTATGGTGGGCGATAGCCACTCGATTGACAGACATAATACTGTTGGGCCCAGTTGCTGCGCTTGCAGTGAGAGAATTCTAGAAACAGATGAAGAAAGAACTGCCCATTTTAAAGGCAAAAAATCGACTTTGTTGACTCATGCAAAGAAATGCAACAGAAAGGTTTTCAACGACAGATAATGTTTTTTGAAACACAATTGTATTCCTGAAACTGCTTAATTTCAAAATAAAAAAATTAAAACAGATACTTAACTACCAATACTAAAACTTTGATACTCACTGATCGATGTCTTGAGTATACAGAGGCATTGATACATCTTCATTCAAATAGCAACCCACTGAGTAGTCGTTGAACACTTGCACGCGAAACGCGCCAATTGTTGGAATGGCCTGCATTTATTGTTGCGAACTTCATTCATTCAAAATCACATTCAGATTCTATAACCAGGAAAAAACGGCTTGTGCACACGAGAATGAAGAGCCACTTTTTGCTCTGCAAAACGAATGGATACAGACCTCACAGGAGACATGTTCTCTGAGTTGTGGCCTGATGGCGAGCATCAGCTTGGCGCACAGGCGCTCGTACGCAATGTCGCGGCTGACACGCATCGAGAACGCATGGCTGATGCTGAAAGCAACACTACAGTGGCTGCACGACATGGGCATGCGCATTGCTGCCTGCATTGCCTGCACTGGACGTGCTCAGCGAGCAACACCACAACGAAAACCACCTGTTGCTGACTTTCTTCATGTCAGTGACGCTCGTCCGCTTGTAAATAAAAGACGCACTTCAAAACATTCCCAGTAGTAAGCTATTGTGGATTTATTCAAACGTGTCCGGACTAACGTGACGTCATTTTATTTAAAAACGCCCGTTTGTCAAAGTACAGGCACTAAAATTTCAGTTTGGTGTGACTGATTCGACATTCACCATTTCTTTACGGGAAGAAATCAGCTAAACGGATAGTCTGGTTTGCTGTGAACGGCAAGCGCATGTTTTGTGGCACATGACGTCATTTCAGTGGGACACGTTTAAAAAAATAGGCCATAGTAACATGCTTGGTATCTGTCATGAGAAGTGCCAGTTAGGTTGACTGCCAGCCTACAGTTGCAGCACACAAGCAAGCGTGCACTGAGTACGCCCGCAGCGCACCGTTTCGTGGAGACGGTCGTGTTGGTGTGCTCGAGTCGGAGCACGTTGCAGAGCACGAGCGTCACGTGCGTGTTCAGCGTGTCGGGCGTCACACGCGGCAGTTCGACCACGTGCAGAGTGCGTCCGGTGCTCGAGAGCGCGCTGACGCCCGTCTGGTCGTGGCGGCACGCCCGGAAACCGCTGGCGTCCAACTCGACGCTGCACAGCTGCAATTGCACACCAGTGGCACTCACATGCAGACTTGCCTGCTCTGTTGAGACGACCGCACACAGTCGACTCGCAGATCAGCGTGAATCATGTGTCACATCGAAAGCAATGCCACCACAACAAGCAACGCCTCACATCGTCCGTGTGCACTTTGGCGTGATCAGCGAGACAGAGCTTCACATCAGCCAAGCAGGCGGTCGTGTCGGCGTTCAGGCCAAGCAGCACAACGCGCGGCACCCGGTGGCGGTAGGCCAACGTGATGAACAACGGCTTCTGCGTCCTGAAACATTGCACACAACATCTGCAAGCGGCCACCACATGCGCCTTTCCTGGACATTCCATTACAGTTGATTATAGGCATACGTTGGTGGTGAGCACGTGATGTAGGCTTTCTGTGCAGTGTTAAAAAATCATAGTTGTTTTCGGGAGGGGGGTCTGGCCTGCCCCCTTCCCCAATTTTTTTTTCGAATGTCTGAGAGGTTTTTATTCTCTATCTCCGATATTATCTATTTAAAAAAATTCTCAGCCAGCTATCTATCTGAAAATTTTAGTCTTCGAAATAAAATAGGGCAATTTTTGACCAAAACTTGTAAATTTTGGATAAAATACGCGCTTATACGTAATTTTATACGTATTTTAAGCATAATTTAGCTGTTTTTATTGCTTTACAACGTTTTATCTATCTATCTAGTTTTAAAATCTGCCTCCACCCAAAAAATTTGCAGCTAACTATTGGCAAGATCTTCTCCAGCTATCTATTTCGGCCCCAACCCCCTATCTTTGGAACAACGATGGTTGAAATGACCTAATTTGTCTTTGAAAATGAAAAATTCCAACCTATTTTTGCCGACCTTCAGATTTTCCTCCGGCATTTTGAATTTTTTAAATTAATTAATTTTTTTCCTCAAATTTTAGATAACGGCCCAAACGAACAACTTCTTAACAAAAAAAAACGATTGAAAATTGCGCGAAAAACGCACTCCTGCGGTACGGGAAGTGAGACTTGTTGGAACGGCTCAAAGTTCAGTTTTTGCTCGTTGCACGCCGGACAGATGACCGAGGAGCGCAACTGAGCCTCGAACAGCTGCGTGATCTTGGAGTTGTGCGCGCGGCGGTGTTTAATCAGCGTCTCATCGGCAATGTCCTCTTCGCTGCTGTAGTCCTTGTTCTGCAAACCGCTTCTTATAAAAAATGTTGTTCACTTTTTGAACATGTTTTGGTCACTGTGACGTGTTTTACATGTTTTTTGCTCACTGACTTTTCTGATCATATTTCTTGTATTTTTCTGCTGTCTCTTCATCTCTCATATTCTGTCTCGGCTGTTTCACACCTTGACTTTGTTCTTTCGCGAGTTTTTGAACAAAAAAAAACAAATATGATACTTGTCATCACATTACTTTTCATGATTTCAGTGTCACTGTCTTTATCAAGCGATAGTCATTGACAGCTAAGCAAACTGATAAAAATAAATCACAATTGCAGAACATGCACGCACACTTTCCCCACCGAACCCCCACAAAAATTTTGTTAAACTAAAAAAACGTCGAAATCTCACAGAAAAATGGCGATCATTACTAGTGTTAGTGATGCGCGGCCAATGTATCACCACTCTCAATGTCATGTCGTAAAAAATTTTCAAAAGAAAACAGGAAAAAAATGCGGCAGCCCCCAGGATTCACCAACGCACAAACACACGGCGAACAAAAAAGTCAAAAAAGACAACTATGATGCACACACTTCAAAGCGAATCCCCATACTTCTCTCAAAAACACAAGTGCACAATGATCGTTTTCTGGGTTTCTGTGATGTGTCTTTGTGCGCACAATTCTCATGAGAGATAGCTCATAGTGCAGTCCTTGCTTGGTTTAAATGTCATATACCCCGGACCCGGACGGGATCGATGAGAAATTTCAAACGGAGAAACATTCAACATGAACAGGAAATGAAAAAATGCTGCTCACTCAAAAGACATATTTGAAATGATAAAAAATGTTTATTCAAATGATCTTTATTATGTAGAAAATGCTTTGGTTTATGAATAAAAAAATAGAAAAACACGACACAAAAAAAGACTTCTCCTTAATGAATTTTATCAAAACTTCTTTTTCCCTTCTCCAAACTTCTTTTTCCCTTTCTAGTGCGCACAATTTCGCAAAATCTCAATTCGCCAAAATTTCCACCCATTTCACCAAAATTCCACCAAACATTTTATAGTTCGATTATTTATTTTGCACAGTGAAGAAATATTACATTGAAATGGCTGACGTCCAAATAATGCAGTGCAGTGCAATACCTGTGCAAACAACAATATTCTGTCGCAACAAAACTACCGCAAAAGTGTAAAACTGAAATTCCGTCACACTCACACATGTTCTGTACGACAAAATTGTAAACCGCGTTCGTGTGCTTTGTTGTTACCTATCTTAACAAACAACGGCGTGTCAAGTTTAAAGAACGTGAAACGGAGAAAAGGTTGAATTTAGTCTGGATAAGTTGAAAAAAAGATTTTTTGAAAATTCAAATATCTAGGTACTAGCAATTTACAGCATTATTGTATAATAAAATCAGCATTATTATCAGAGAACTTTTAGCAGACTGCTTGAACTAAACTTAAATACAAAGCAAGGATTACTCACAAAAATTTGATACAACCCAACCAATCCACCCTGCAAGGTTATGGTTTGAAAGTTTGAAACCCAGCAGGTTTGAAAGCATACATTTATATTTTCACCGTTTCAAAAAACGATCACTGTTTACCGACCCCTCAGAACAACAAACCATTATTCCATTACGCCCCCGTCACACCAATAAATCATACTCTCAAACTCAACAACACGCACAAAATAAAAAAAAAGCAAGCCGATTGACAACATGTCACACAGTGCAAAATTATTACTGAAAATTCAAACGAAATGAATGTTGCGTTGCACTAAAAAGCGCGCTCGTCAGAAAAAAACGTAAAGAGATAACCAAAATATAGCTTTTTGAAATTCCGCCATGTTGCGGTATTTTTTCATGCAACGCTCAAAGACAAAAATTGAGTATTTTGAGTTGATTTCATGACAAATTGCATATTTGCAAAATTCTAAATGCAGAAATTTGACATTCTGATTCGGATGCTTTAAAATTAGGAAACATGACGCAGCACAATAAGCTCACAATTCACCAAATTCCACAGTCACACCTGTCTGTTAGTATCAACGAAAGAACGTCTTCGATAACAAATAACATCAGAAAAAATTATCGAGGCTGTCAATAACTCACTCGTACACACTTCACACCAAAAACACCAAAAAGCTGAATATTTTTTTTCTCCAGTGCACCCGTGCATGCCAGAAAAACATTTTTTGCAGAACAACATTTTGTTTACATAACCAAGCACGCCTGGTCGCTTTTGGCTGAGCTGTCAAAGAAAGCGAAAATAAAAGCAGAACGGTTGAAAACAAAATTTGAATATTGAAACGCACATACACGACACGCCAGCTTGAAGGAAAGAAGAGTGTTCTCTATTTCCGAAACCGCACAGAGAGCAATGCCAGACACAAAGACGTTTTTTTAAATCTATAAATTTATATAAGACTACAAGGACAAAAACTCCTTTCGACAGTTCTGCATGGTGTTCAGATCAGATCTAGATTCCAAGTTTTTAGCAAGATTATTTTTGAAGAACTTTCAGAAACGGAACGTCACAAACCTACAGCCAATCAAGAAGCTAAACTAGCCTTCTGTTTGTATTTTCGATGCGACGCAATGTTCAGATCCTCGTGGACTTTATCCAAAAGCCATGTGAAGAATTCGTCTGCGTCCTGAAACAAAACAAACGTTGAAGTTTTTAACGACACAAAACGAACTGCTTGGCATTAACCAACGACTTCAATGTGCTTCACCATGTGAAACTTTGCGCAGGCAATTTGAGACACAGACTGTAACAACGAACGCAACATAAACGGCGTTGGTCATCTGCGAACAACTGTTCACGCAAACGATCCAATGCAACCTGCTGTTGTTTGTTGTTATAAATTTGTCCGAATTTCGCGACGACCGCCTTGAAGTGCAGCGACATTCGTTCGTCGTACTGATTCAACCAGAGAACCTGCAAGAAATTCGCGAACTCTCGCGTCAGCTCGCCGTTAGTGCCGAATTTTCGCATGTTTCGCTGCTGGTTCCGAGTGGCGTCCTAAAAAACAGCAACTACTATTTGGGACATTGCACTGTTGTTTTACTATTTGGAACTACTATTGTTCGCGTAGTTGTTGGTGTTTTTTGAATGTGCCACATAAACCATCTTAAACCAGATCTAATAGCGAAAAACAAACTAAACCATGAATGAACCAATAGCACGAAAAGAGAACCGAATTTAGCAACGCAGAAACCAGGTGCGACTAGACAACACGAAAAACAACCAACCGCCAAAACTCGCGAACAAATGAGAAGCTCTGAGAGGACGTTACCTGAAGATCAGCCAGGTAACGACTAGTGACGAAATACTCGGCGAGCGCGTCAGTGCTTGCGAGACACTGCAGGATGGCGTTCATGTAGCACGTGTTGCCGTGGTTGGCGATGCCTGGCGTTCGCAGCACACTATCACTTGCTATAATAAGCTGGCCAGCACAGGCGTCACAAAACTGACACGGCGCCCGCTGTGCTTTCGTTTAACAAAGCTAACACCGGTGCAACTTTGTCAGTCCAAGACAGAATGCGTTTCATTCCAATTCAATTTTTGCTAATGATGCCCGCCATGCAAAGCAGCCAATCAGCAGCCGAGATGGCACTTTTTGGTGTTGTTGTGAACGTTTCGAGCATAAGCGCACCTTGCAACATTGGCGTCGGAAAATACGAAGTGTGCGCAGGAGCGTGCGTGTTGGGCAGGTTGCGGCGTGCGCTCGCAGCGGTGTGCGTGCTGAGCTCGTCTCGAACGGGCGTCGTCTCCAGACCGGAGTCGTGGCCGTTCAACGTCATTGACGTCCCCCTGGTGCCCTGCTGACTCTGGTGCGACGCTGCGCCTGCTGGGTGCCTCGCTGCCGGCTGCGCTTCGTAGTCACCTGAAGAAACTGCAATTGCAGCACACACCCGACGCCTGGGCTCCCCCGCGCCGCAGACAGACACGACGGCGGTAACGGCAATACACGCAATCCAAACTGTCATGTTCATATGTGTCGTTTTTTTGAACACATGTTTTATGGCGTATCTCTGTTGGTGTGTCTGCCCACGACGACACACGGGCTCAAAGTCTAAACTCAGCAGCTATTGGTCTGCTTGCTTGATTGAGTTCGTCAGTCAGACGTGACGCAACTCCTCATTTTCCATATTTCACTACGATTGCGTAATCAGTACTCTTCAAGAAACACTAACCAGACGACACCGATCTCCCATTGTAGGAATTTCTCGCATCCGAGTTCGCATAGCGATTCGCGGGCGCATATTGATGCAGCGATGGCTGGTAATAGTGAGGCGCCATTTGAGGCAGCTCATTTTGACCGTAGACTTGTTGTGCGAAAAGATTGGCCACGGGCGCAGTGGACGTTGACGGCGTTGCACGGTGGGCATCGTCACGATCACCCGTGTAATAGCTGACCAGGCGGGTGCAGAAATTGGTGCAAAATTAGAAGCACTCAAGTGCTCAAGCACACCGCTAAACAAACACTGCAAAACATGCGGTCGCCCACAACAAAAACATCACTTGGGCTGCCGCTGGACGACACAGTTTTGCGGTTTCGACAACCAGAACACCCAGCTCTCTGTGATGTCGGTCCGAAGAACAAAAGCAAAAAAACGAACGCAGACAAAACATTCGTTCGCGGCACGCTGATTGCGGTGTTGCAACCAAGCAACCAATCAATCGACACTACCCGACCCAAAGTAGTTTCACAGTGTTACCTTGAATCGTCATGTGGAATAGACCCGTTCGGAACAATGGAAGTGTTGTGGATTAGTGGCGTCGCACCAGCGCCTTGCAGTGAGTTTGAATAATGATAGCGGCTGAGTTCGTTGGCTGAACATAGAAAAAGAGGTGGCACTCAGTGAGTCGCAGTAAAGCTCGTTTCAAACTGCATGCACGTTGTTTAAAGAATGGCTCGCCATGAATTTCAAAGGAAGGCATAGCAAACACACATAACTCCGACAAAATCAAGCGATCCACCGGTTGAGCGAGCCACTGCAAATAACATGCATGCAGTTTTGCAAATAACCTGCTTGCTGCTTGTACGGGCCACTTTTTTCATTGGAAAGTGCACACGAAAGGAACGTTTGCGCAACAACTTGTGACTGCCGCAAAGCACTCACTGTGCCTGTAGTGAATGGGCACGGCCCCGGCAGTCTCATAGTTGTGCTGCTGGTATCGACCGCCAGCAAACTTCTTTCGCCACCAGTGTTTCAGCGAGCGGAATGAGCCCGATCGAAATAAACGGCCGCTTTTTGGCTGCTGACCACCGTCATCCGGCTCATAACGCGATTTCGCGGTTGCCGACGGTTTCGGCGTGAAAAATCGTCGACGTTGCTGAGTTTGTGGAGGTTGGTGCTGGACGAATGGGTCGTACGGGCCCTGAATGACGCAACGCTCGCGTTCACAACGTTCCCGCAGTACAACAATGCACACTAACTGGTTGACTGCAAATTCTTAGCTGGTCCATGAAAACAGCATAGCCGACACGAGCGCACACACAGACGTAATGCAGTGTCTTTGGCTAAACGTTTCTCAAATGTTCAGCACGCGGCATACATTAACTGGCTTCCTTGTGGCGTGACCAATCAGCGAGCACGATTGTTGCAATCAAGAAACTCAAAGACTCGAGTCTCCATGGTAATCTGTTTGAGACCCAAAAAGCATGTCATCGCTCTAGTTGCAAATAAACTAGCTGTGAATTGGAGAGAGCAACAAACGAACGGCATCATAATATTGTTCGTCCGTCCAAACGCCATCGCCCGAATGTCCGTAGGCGTCCGCCGGCACTGTTCGCGTTCGCGGCATTGAGCGGAATCGAGTTTCGCTTCGTCGCTGTTGAAATGCCGCGTTTGATGTGGAACTATGCTGAAAGAATATTGCAAAAGAATAAAAATCAATCAATTCAATTAAATAATATCGAGCCCCACACACAGCGAATAGAAAATTGTTGTAGGAAAAGGAAACTGTTCGGTTTTCGTCTTCGATATTCATACTAGTCAATCTGCTTAAAGTCGACTGCCAATCCAGCGGTGCTTGCCTAAATTTTGAAATACTGGCGTAAAATACAAATTATTTTAACTGTTATGCTATGAAAAAACGAAGGTCATTAGAAAACGGAACGGACAACAAAAAAATATGACATGCAACCGAAGAAATCCGTTTATACGTTTCGAAGTAATACATTCCATTATTTATGCGCGCAGAACATGAATAAATAAGAAGAACACAGCGAACAAAATAATGCAATTTAAATTTGATTCATAAACAGAACACGAGAAATTGCGAAAAAATCAGAAACACCAAAAAGTAACTGCTATGAAACACCGGCGCAACATAAGAAACCCGCTGAGTCAGGCACGGGCCGTTTTTCGGTTTCAGTTAATAATAGCGATATAAAATTTTTATTTGTCATAAGTTTAGCAGGCAGGTGCGTTGCGCAAATGCGCTTGTGTGTTTAACAGACAAAACCAGCAATGTTAAAGCAGAAAACATGACATTTTCTGGCCTCAACTTCACAAACAACAAACAGCGTAAACTAACGGATAGATAATACCGAACAAAATAACAACACTGATGCTGATAAAACCTCGGGCTTAAAACTAAGCGTCGTGTTCAGTTGTTTCGAGCATGTAAGTTTTCAAAACTGCTAAACAAAAATCAAATGTACAATTCCGATAACGACAGACAAACGAAGTTGTGGTGACTCAACTTCTTGAGGAAACGGAGCAGAACTATGATCGTGTGTTCGTGATTTTGGCAATCAAACTGGTAAATACAAACACTTTATTTGCAGACTTGCAGGTTACAAATAGCAGAGAAGGGAATTCAAAAATTCTTTTTAAAATGCAAAACTACATATGCAGTTCCACACGTTGCAACATTTTAGGGCTGATAAGCTGTGATGATAAAAATGGTTTTGCTGGTTGTGTACCGCTTTGTCACACACAGAAAAATAGCTGCGAATTTTGCCAGTTTTCGCAGAAAAGTGGCAACTGATACTGGGTTGTTGAACGAGTTGGGGGAATGTGTGGTTGCCTGGTCGATTGGTTTGGTTTTCCTGTTCTTCATCCTGCGATTTGGGTTGATTTGGGCCACGTCATCGGTGCAGTTGAAGAAACCGAGGTACAATGGTTTTAGAAAGCGAACTAAATTTTAAGAAATATTCAAAGGAAATCATAAACGCACACATAAAAAAAACAGAGTTTTGGCTGTGCTTTCCCAACATAACATTGCTTTTGTTGTTGTTGTTGGGGATTTTAGGCAATGTTTTCAGCCAGAGATAACCCAGAAAAGCGTACAGAATACCGTCGAGTAGGGTGCCCATCGAGTTTTCTCTGTCATTGAGCGCCTATACAGCCCTGAAACGGGGCTCGATCCCCTGAACGCATTGACAAGAGTCTAACGCACTACCACCAGGCCACGAGGGTGACTTGTGCTAATTCGTGCTCCAACGATGACCGACGAAACACACGACGAATTCCAAACCAAAAGGTCAGACCCAAGAAGCAGAGAAATCGATGCGAAGTTTTTCAAAATCGGACACAAACAAAGGAACGCAATGAAACAAAACCGTTCGTATGACACATGATGACTCACATTCTCCGGCGAGTTATAAAAACAGGGCGAGCCAGCATAGGCCATCGCCGACACAGGCCGCGTGTGATCGTGAGCCGCTCGCTCAGCCTCCATTCGATGTCGACCACCACACGCAAGTGCACCACTGTTTTGCGGGTGATTTTGATGATCGCGCTTGGAACTGTGCCGTTGCGAAGCTTCTCCTCCGCCACCTGTGCAATTCACGGCATGCTGGTGCTCACTGAAATTAATTTTACGAAGCTTTTTTCAAGGCTGGTACTAGAGACGGCGACTACAAGTATGCAGCTATCAGACCAATAAAACAGGCGTGCTAATTCGCACAGAATCCGTGATTACTGATTACTCGAACTGCAAAATTAATTTAAAACGCCTTGCACATAAGAGCGGTATGAAATGCCATATGGGGCGGGGCGCTCGATGGCCAAAAAATGGAATTTTGACATTTTGGGCTAAAACGATCCTACTAAGTGTCCTGAGTAAGCGCACAAAATTTTTCGGCCAAATACCTACCGTAACCCGAGTTATGGCCATTTTATGTGCTGGCCGACGGGCGCCGGTGACTCCGGCGACCAAACGTCGAATTGCATTGTTTGGGCTTTTAAAGCAATTTTACGCAAATCCGAGGTCACCACGTGAAAGAGGAGAACAAACAAACAAGCCCAGATTCTGGGATTCACGATGATGCCAAAATCGTGCCCCGTTCTTACTGTTTTGCTATTTTAAAATAGTTTTCCGCCGGCCTGGTAGCCAAAAATGTCGAAAAAACGGCTTTTTTGCTATATTTTCCTAACTCTTGTCTACCAGGGTCAACGCATTCTGCTCGAAACTTGCTGACGCGACCTTCTGCTCACTGCTGTACTCTGAATAAGTTTGATTTTCTAAATGACCCAATGGAAACTCCATCCAAGCAAAAATATGGTTTCAAAGATTTTGCAGCAAAATTTAGCGTTTTTCCTTCAAAATTGTAAGCGAAAAAGTATTCTGGGTGGGGTGGGGGGTGTGCACCACTGCACCCCCAGAAATTAAAAAGCACATTCTTTGCGCGTCGTCACCTGAAACTGCTGGATCTGTGAAATATTTGTTCTTGTCGTTGCTGCTGCTGTCCAATAGATGACTTCCGTTGAGGTGGCGGCGGAGCCCCGTTGTCACGCTGCTGATTTACATTTGGATTTATCGAACTCATAAAACCAGAACTTTCATCTTCATGCTAGCAGATTGAAAGTAATTTCTGAATTTTGCGTTTTCCTTCATTTATTTATTTATTTATTTATTTGGTCGCGCAGCTTTTCATTAATTTTTTCAGTTTGTTTTCAGTCGTATCAGCCATGTTGCTTTCCACATTATTACTTTGTTTTGTTTGGCTACGGACAGAACTGGCTGGCAAACAAGGCAACATGTTGCTTTTTTCATTTAGTGTTTTCAGGTTTACCTATTTCAGGAATCTCGCAGTTTCGTCATTTGTTCTACATGATCTATTTTGGACAGCGTTGGGTCTACCAATAGTTTCCGGCGGATGGTCAACATGAGTAAGTATCTTCGTCAGACTTGCTTGGTGAACTGTCAGTGAAAACTTTCACAAACTTCAAGGTGCTCGTGAAGAAATCGATCGAATATCAGTTGCTTGAATTGGCGCAGCAAATGACGCTCAAAAATACGTTGACTTCTATACGGATGACTGTATGATGGCATCGCCAATGGGAGTGTTGCGAAAAGGAGGTTGCTTTCATTCATTTTTATGTCTTAATGGTTATACTTGATTTGCAATTGGAGTTAAAGAAGCTACAACGTTCCTAAATGCTGATTTATAAAACAGCTGAGTTGTGCAGCATGAAGAACAAGGTTAGAGTTCATTCATGGTGGATTTTCTTTGTGTCAGATTTAAAGCAATTCTACGACTACTTTGTTGAAAACGTCGAGGTCGTGCGCGACGACACGACTGACTTTTTGACTTCTCCTCGGAGTGGTGCATGAAGCGAGCCGTCGCATGATAAAAGACAAGAGCAAAGGCGGCAAAACAGAGCAGCTCTGAAAATGCAAAAACACTTTATATCATTTGCAGTTTTTTTCACTCATCGAAACTGTGAATTTTGTATTATAATACAGAGTGCTGAACTCACTTCGCAGACTCCGACTTTCATTGCAGGTATACCACAACGTTTAAGAAAGTTGACGGAAATTGGAAGGCACACAGACGTTGGCTTTCAATTGCCAGATTAGATGACAGGTTCAAAATAATAAGCAGATGTTATAGATACTTTTCTGTTTTAGTGGCGTGGTTCAGATGTATTCAAAATACAGTATAAAACAAAACATGAATTTTTCTACGATATACCAATAAAGTTTCAGTGGACAGTTCTTTATGCGATTCAACTTTCGAAAACCAGAATGTCGATTTATGGAACATTTATGAATTCAGTTACTGTTCTTTCGTGCGCCTTCCTTTTGATGTGCTTGATGCAAGCACGAGTGTGAGCATGAAAAGAGGGCGGATAAAACAACAGGAGACCCGCGTGGTTGCCGCAGTCAATTTGCACTTTTTCTTCCAAAATGCCCCAAGCTTTTAAGCGTTGCACATGTTGAGTTGTCACTATACTTGACCGTTAATTAAACTACTGAACTACTGAACCACGAACGCACTATTACGATTTTAATCATGTTCCGTTCGAGTCGATTTGTGACTCGTGCCAAAAGTGTACGTGTGATTTTTAACAACTGAGAGCTGTGAGAGAGCTGCAACAGAAGCAAAGCCAAAGCAAAGTCGCCATGTAGTGTTGAGCGACTCGACCAAGTCAGCATACATTGTGCAATGTGCGCGTGGCACTGCGGCCGGATTAACTTGCTCTTTGGCGCCTGCATTGTCATTTGCAATTCAAAGCTTTTGAGGTGCTGAAGCTGATGGCACCGCTGGCCAGGCACGTTTCTTTGCTTGACAGTTTACGAGTGGATAATGTTTATTGATGAAGTCCAATGGCGGAAGGTTGTTGTTCGGTTGTGTTCACGTTAATTCACGTCTTTTTTTATCAACAAACAGCACTCATATTCTGCAGATCTGCAGAAATGCCTGATATTTTGCTTGAAGCCCATCTCCACAAAAAAAATCTTCCGTCAGCGAGCGTTCGCAAACCCAACATAAGAATAGAAAACTTTAACTGAACTTGCCGTCGAAAATAATGCGATAAAGAAGGACAGAGCAGAATGACAAAATCACGTGAAATTCAGCGGAACGGGTGCTTTTTTGATGATACTTCCTGATGTTACTTCGTGATCTTCAAAGTTTTGTTTGCTGTTGTGAAACCATGTTCAAAACAGAGCAGCAATCATTTCGTTCACAAACATCTCAACTTTATTTGACGCCAAACAATCAAAAAGTGTGCAACCTGTGTCGTGTCGCACAATCGTAAAATGTACAACATGTCGCATCCAAGTTCCAACCAACTGCAACAAAAAGCCGTGAATGTTTTAGCGCTCACACATCCAGCTTGCAATTATTTTTATAAGCCGATCGTCTTGTTAGCTCTTCGTGACATGCATGGCATGTGACAAATAAGATAAAAAATGAAATCCAACGGCAGGCACGCAGGGCTCGTGTACTATTCCGGCCCGCGAAATTCCGGCCCGTAGAATTCCGGCCCGCTCATTCCGGCCCGAAGAATTCCGGCCCGAAGAATTCCGGCCCGGAGAATTCCGGCCCGGAGAATTAGCCAGCAAGAACAATAATAAACCACACGAAGTGATTTTTGGTAAATAAATTCTTAAGTGATTTTTTATTTTTGTTTAGAACTTGCTTGCAGTGACTTGTTGTAGGTTCCTATTAATCCTAAGCCAAGCATTTATGATAAGGTAAAAGGGTCACAAATCCTGTTCATGATAAAAAAATTTAAAAATTTAGTTGTAGTTTCTTTTTTTCCAAAAGGTTTCACTTTCAAAAAAGCAAACAGGACGAACATCATTGAAAATACACTGTAACATGTGAACATCGATATTTTTCTTTTATTATTTCATTACCAAAATCACTTCGTGTTGTTTAATATTGTTCGTGCTGGCGAAGCTTTTCCGGGCCGGAATTCTTCCGGACCGGAATTCTTCGGGCCGGAATGAGCGGGCCGGAATTTCTTCAGGCCGCAATTAGCGGGCCGGAATTATACCCCCCGGGCACGCAGTGACGCGTGTCTGCGGCGTGTGTGGGTGTCGCCTGTGACTGCGCGTACTATTCATGGCGACACAAATAATAATGCAGAATAGAATAACGGTGTCCGCAAGGTCTCCATTAAAAAGCAGTTCAGCTTTCGTCCGTGAGTGTTTGACAGCGCAGTGAGCGCGCTAAGGCACAGAGCTGCTGTTGCTCGCAAGCATCCGAACATTTCACGGCACATGGTAATTCAAAACTGTCTCCTCAAATTCGACCGTCTCAGCCAGCCCCCCTAACGGACACCGCTCTCGCGCACTCACTGTCTGCGTTCGTATTTTCTCTTTTTATGCGCATATTACAGGCCTCCGCAGAGTGGAACATAATTTTATTCGTTATGGTTTGCGGTGTTTGATGATTGTTGCTTGTGTTTTTTGTTGCAATCTGTTTTTGAGATTCTATTTTGTTTCAGAGTCGATCCTCTGACCAAAAGCGAAAGACCATGCAACGAATCATTCCACACGTGACGCCCCCGTGGCCGGCGCAAGAATTCGTCGCCAGCGGCGCTGCGCCAGTTCGAGTGGGCGAGTCTGTGCGTGCGTGCGCCAGCATGCGCCAGCTGCAGCCGTTCGCTACGAACGTCGCCGACGACATCATCGACCGGCTCGTGTTCCCCATTCTGTTCGCGCTCGGCGTGCTTGGCAATTTGTTGAACATCTCGGTGCTGCTCAGCGACAACATGCGACATCGCACCAGCAATTTGCTGCTGGCCGCCATTACGTCCCTGGACAGCATCTTTCTGGTGGTGATGATGGTCGAGCTTGTGTCGTCTGCACACCTGATGCCCACGAGCATTGCCACGTCACAGTCACTGTTCGTCTGGAACAGCACTGAACGCTGGCCGACGAATGTGGACACACAGGCGCATTGGATTGCTATTGCCAACTGGCTGTCAGCAGCCTCCATTTGGTAATCGCTCCGATTTTTTTAATTCATCGGAAAACACCAAAGTTTGCTGGCTTCTACAGTGTGCGTTCACGAGTATGACAAATAAATTTTGCAGTCAACAGAGCATGCGCACAGTTGGATTCACAGTGACAGTGCACAGCTGAGGATGCCACCTGCAAACGCCTGCCCACAGTCGTGCCCACTGTGTCCATGTTTTACTTTACGTTCAGGTTGATCATCTCGCTGTCAATCGAGCGTGCGTCTGCGGTGACGTGGCCAATGCGGCTGGTCAGTTGGTGGACGAGCCATGAAATGCTCGTTGCATATTGCGCTGATCATTGGCATCACCGGTCTGCTCACAATGCATCAGCATTTGGACTACGAATGCAGTGTACACACGCTCTGCGCGCACGACAATCAACACACTCCATCAGCAGCTCATCAACTCGTAAAACGCTGTGCGTCGCTCTTGGACAGCCACGCGGAACGACTGATGTGGTTGGCGCCTGATGAGCACACAAGCGATCCGGCTGCTGGCGATTTCATGGCGTCACCAGTACATGTACGTGCTGTCGATCGTGAACGCGCTGGTCGTGGTGAGCATCCCGACGAGGTGCTGCTCTGTGTGATCACGTTGGTCTTGATTGGCAACCTGCGTACGCAGCACTCGCAGATGCTGCATGCATGGCGTCAACGCACCGTCAGACACATCCGACGCACGGACACCGCAACGAGACGCACGCGACAGCCGAGCACTCAGCAAACGTTGGCGCTCGACGAGACAGCCAGTGAAACAGTAAATGCACAGCACTCCGTGCAGACACATGTGGCACTCGGCAAACCTGTGGCGCACGTTGCAGAATGCAGCTGAGCAGAGCACTGTGCTGACACCGTTGGCGCAATCACCATCCACACGCAACAACTCTGTGTCCACTGCAACCACGGCCGTCGCACGACAGAACTCACAAGGACGCAGACTGAGGCGACGTCAACGAAGGGTGACAACCACGGTTACAGCTGTTGTTGCGGCATTCACTGGTCAATCGCTTTCTTTGTTAATGTCTTCTCACAAAGCTTTTTTCTCAAATTTACACAATGTTCGATTGTTTGCAGCATGTAACTTGCCGTCAGCCATGGTAACTGTGTGGTACATGGTGTCTCCGCCGCACAACACGTTCCCAGGAGCATCCACTGTTGTCTCCTCTGCACATCGCTCATTGCTTAACATTTGAATTTTCATAATTTTCGTTGTTGTAACATTTCCACTGCTCCTTCAACGACAGTCGCCCAAACAGCATGTCCATCTCTTCTGTTAATCCACTGCCGTTTGATACCTTTGATGAAACAAGTGCATCGATCAAACAGAAAGTATCCAGGTCTCACGCTCAACCGACCAGCACCAGTCACAATTCAAAACGCGCTCTTCTACCGTGCTGCTCAGCTTTCCAATCGACTGGTGATTTTTGGCAAAACGCTAAACTTTTTGTTGTTCTGCATGTGCAGTGGCCATTTTCGCAGTCGGCTCCGCGACGCAATGCCGCCAAAGAATTGCACTGATGAGTCGCTGGTGGGCTTGGCTTGTCGATGTACGACAGGCTCCAGGTACAGTTTTGGCAGTTTCTTCTGGTTCAGATTAAAAATTGAAATCGACAGCGGCATTGTTCTGTGCAGAGGCACACGCGAGATCATGCTGGCGACGGCCAACCACGTTGCGATCCGCAGCTCTCAACGGGCACGCCACAGTCGGCGCAGATTGCCGGTGCGCAGTTTGCGCAAAAGCAGCCCCACTCCAAACGCGAATCATCTCTCCTTGGTGGCCGCCAAACTCTCGGAACCGTCTGGACCAATGGTAGGGAGAAAGGAAGAACAGCAAAACTAGAAAAAGCAGAAACGAGAAATGAAGGTGGTTTTCAGGACGCATGAGTTCCTGGGTGGCGACAACGATTACGACGGCGCAGAGGACGATTCTTATTCCGACTGCTCTCTGGCGTTGTTCCTGAGGGGGACGAGGCAGATGCGGTGGCCATCAGAAAATTCTACTGTGGTGGCGGTGTTGATGTGGTAATTCGGGTGTACCCTCTGTCTAAACAGCGTTTCATGGAGTGCGTCAACGAACAAACGAGCACCCGGTGTTTCCGCAGGTGCACGTATTACGAAGAGTCGGGCGTCGTGAACGGCTCGATCGTGAGCGAAGGCGGCTGTCGCCTGTCGACGCCGGAGTGTGAGCACAGCAGCAACACGGTCGCCGAGCAGGTGCAGGCTCTGGCGCACACCGCCACTGCGCGCTACCGCCGGCGGCTGCCGCGACCGCAACTCGGTCACCCGGCGTCATTTGTTGCAATGCGGTGGCGCCCCGCTGCTGCAACAGGGAGACCGCAGCTGGAAGTGACGCAAGCGTGCTGTCGATGCAGCCACGCATCTGGCGCCGCGTGCCGCCACGTTCGGCCAGTGCAAACGCGTCAAGCAGACGCGGCAAACTGGCAACAGCGGTGACAGTGATGACTCAGTGCCCCATTGTCACGATGATGTTCGAACCGCAACGTTTGCTGCAAAATATCACATTATTTGCATTATTTTCTGCCATTCATTTTATTTCGGCAACGCAAAGGTGCCGGAGGAAATAAACAAAATGTAACTGATGTGAGAGACAGTCCAAAACTATATGTAATAAATATGCGGGTATTTCTGAAGTAGTGGGTAGGTGTTTGACGTGTTATTTCTCAGGTTGTGTTCAACCTCAGTTGCGTGCTGAAATCAATGTTTTTGTGTGATTTGCTCTGTCATTCGTGTTCAGGTGGATGAATTTCTCTGGGAAATTTTGTGCAATTCTAAGTTGAACTTTTTTGAACAACTATCTGAAGTACATTTGAATATGACTCAGCAACAGAACTCGAGAAATGCCGCGTCAAATACCAACCACCTACTTCAGAAATCCCTGCCTATAATGGAACATTTCCTGTGAACGTGTGTGTTTCAAGGATGTAGTCAACAAAGAATCTAAAGAACAAATGACGGCGCACGTCGCACCATGTCTTCTGCAAAATGTGATTCGAACGCACAAAATAACAACTCAATGAGGCTGAATTTTGAACGTCAAATAAAGCAGTGGTAATCGGCGTTCATGGATGATTACGACTACATGAAGTGGTTGCATGTTAGAAATTGGAAGCGGCGTTCAAAAACAAGGCTAAAATAAATGGCCAAAAAAACGTTCGCATCTTGTGAATGGCTGTGCGCATGTACATTATACACAGTTTCGCTTTGAAACAGTACGGAAGTGCTGCGTCGGGCCGGTTATGGAAGGTCAAAAAACAAAATTATCTTTTCGCAACACGAAGCTGAGCACTTTATGACGCTCGCTTGAGCTCAGAGGTTGTAGAGGTTTTGTTTGAAATCGCCAGTGCGCTTATCCT
>JASANC010005612.1:0-12500 GCA_030248135.1 Theristus sp. LFF4_11 | reverse complement strand
TGCCAAAAAAGTTTGCTGAAGTGTTAGTTTGAAAGAAAATTTGCAAAAAAAAATCCCAACCGGAACAGAATGGCCAACAAGTCCGTGCGGCTCTTTGTCGAAACGGCCGATTCGCGGGCCAAGGATGGCCGCACCAATCAACCCGCTGACACCGCCCACCAGATGCACCGCACCGCTGCCGGCAAAATCCTGAAATGATAGAAAAAAAGATATTTTTGAAAAGCAAAACATTTTTTTGAAAAAAGTTTACAAACGCCAACCGACCACAAACGTCGCTCCCATTGGGCCGTTTTTCAGCCAGCCATCACTGTCCCAGACCCAATGAGCGATCGGTGGATAAAGGAAACCTGACGCAGTGGCACTGATATACACAAGCTGCTGATTTCATCTGAATCAGGCACAATGCTGATTGGTTGAACAATCAGCGCGTTCAAATGGATGAGAAAAACAATCGTTGACAACACGCACTTTATGCACATTTTATTTTTTTTGTCGTGAATCTGTTTTGTTGAGTGAAAGCAATACAGAAAGCCAATCAGCCATCATTGTCCATGATGTGCATCTTACTGGTCATAACGACGCAAAATACGATGTAGGCGTTCACTTGGCAGCGTTCGGCAAGCGTGCCACTGACGATGGTCGATGCATTGGACGCAAACAGAAAATGCAGGAACCAGCTGCAATAATGTGCAGCACACGTGAACGTTTTTCAAAGCAAAACGAATACAATTCACTCGATGGCTGCCAAATTCAAAGCGGAATTCATTAAAAACTCACAACGAATATTGTTCCGGTTGAACGCCAACAAAAAAGAATTGCCCGTAACCGAAAAAAGCGCATTTTGGCACGCCAAATGAGATCGCCCAACCGAGTGACCAGTAACAGACGGCCGAAATGCCTGAGAAATTGATGAAAATTCAATTCGAACATTGCTGATTTTCGCATTGTTGACATGGATATTTTTTTAAACTTTGCTGTACTCATGAAAACTTCTTCGAAACCTGTGTCGAGCAAGTTCTTCAGCAAAATATTGGTCGTGTTCTTGCTGCGCACGGAGCCGGCCTCTAAGAACGCAAAGCCGCATTGCATCACTGCAAAACACAGGACGTGCCCGATGCAAGTTCACCGTCTTGATTCGCTGATTCAAAAACAAAATTCAAGAACCTACAAAATATTATGGTCGAAAAAATCAACACCGCATTGTCGTCAGTATCATTGCTGAAGCTGCTGATTGGTTGTTGATGATCTAGCCGACGCTGATTGGCTATTGATTGTGACGTGTCATTCAGTCGCTTCTCCAGTTCGAGTAAGCGCGTCCACAGCAAAGCGGTTTCGTTTCGCATTTTTGTACTTCTACTATCTATTTCATAATTTTTTCTCGTGACGGCTATTTGCCATTTACTGGTATTCTGCAATGTCATTTTTGCACTTTTTTTATATTGCTCGTTTTCTACAATTTCAACCGAACCTTTACAAAAAATATATCGGGGGATTTCTTGGAGATTTGAATCCATCCAAACGTGCCACGCTCGCTTCACGTGCAAACTGGGAAGCCAAGAATTAAAGAACGCTGAGAAACGTTTGATTGCTCGTGCTCGTTCGTGCAAACCAAACACATTTTTATCGCTTTTCTAATGCAAAATACTTTTTATAGACGTTTTTTCAGCCGTAGCGGTTGTTGGTTACAAGTCTTTCTATCAATGTTGACGTATAAATGTCTTATCTATGACTCGCGGTTTTTTAAAAGCATATGCCACTGCCGTGTAATGTGTTTCAGTTGAATAATTTAGGCATAAACAAACAAATAAAGCTGTAGTCGGAACTTTTCTTGCCTGGCAAACTTGTCTTTTCATGCAGCGAGAAAAATAACGCTTTCACACAATGTTTATAAAAATAAAAGTTTTGGAAAATATAATGCACGTATATACACGTTCACACAATGTTTATAAAAAAATAAAGGTTTTGGAAAATCTAGCTCAAATCAAATCAATCACTTCACAGTGCTTTGTCATCACATCAACGATTACCATTTCACTCAGTCAATCAAATCGAATAGTCAGTTTCAAACTGGTGCTCTTTTGGAGATTTGACCTTTTTAGTTTACCTTATTGATTACAAAAATTTCATTTTATCTTTTTCTGAAAACCGCACGCAGATGAACGTTCATAGAATTAGAAAATCGGAAAAGCAAGCATGATTTTGCGCTCAATAAAATGGACAGGGCGTTTCAGCGTAAAACGGCCTGCAAAAGAGCGTGAAGGTGTGGCAACTGGCAAGAGCCCACAAAATTAGTTTGTGGCATTCCGTCTCGTACAGTTGTTTTCAAAAATTTTGCAAAATGCTTTTTTAGCTCATTTCGCCAGCAAAAAAAAAAACGTTTTCTGTTGGGTTGATTGCTGAACACAAAACATCCGTTAGACACCGAAAAGCTCTGTTTTTTCGGGAACCGCCAAATCGAATACACTTCTTTTTTCAAAACCGTGTCCAAAAGCTGTCAAACTCACGTTGTTCGAAAAAACAGTCGTGTGCATGTTGGTTTTGCTGTATGAGCAGGCTAAATGAACCACAAAATGAAAATATAGTGCAGAACTATGCGTCTAAATGAGCTGAAAGAGGGGCCTGGAGAAAAGTGGGGTGCGAAAAGCACGCAAAATAAATGCAAACATCTGCACTGCAAAACTTGAAAACTTGGTTACATGGAAGTTTCCGACGTTGGCGCAACCACACGCATGGCATCTGACAAAACTCAGCTCATTAGCAAAACGATGTGTGTGCGTGTCTAAAAGTTTCCGTTCCCGTACTTTTCAGCAAACCAGAAAATTTTGGTCATACAGAAAAAGCGCGCGCACCACACGGCTTTTCCGTTTCGTTGCTATCTGCATATTTGTGTTCGCAAACTCAAACAGTTTGTTCTGGATTCCCAGTTCAGTGGCAAGTTTTATTTTTTGCTGTCCAGTTCTTGAGTGCATTTCACAAGCACGCAAAAGCTGAATCGCTCGCTAAGCTTGGGGCGGCCCAAGTTCTTAGGATCGGCGTACAATTCCGTGCGGTACGAATGGGCATGATTACAAAGCTTGAGGGAAACGCAACTGTTGCAAGTGTGTCTCAAAATCATAATCCAACAAGAACTTTGTATACCACTGAACTTTTTGTCTCGGATTGCGACTAACATTGCACGGGTTCAAAAGTGCTTCCCCCTCCCAAACTATCAGCGACATTCCAACCTCCCCCTAATTTTGCTTCGGGTACCACGCCGACGCGTGAGCTTTTCAGAATGAGCTTCAAGTGCACCAACAATCTTTTTTTTTCTCGTTTCCACGCAGCTTTATCTTCTCGTGTGCATTGTAATATGCACTGAGTTACAGACTGCTAATCCTGGAGTGGCATTTGTGCACTATCGCTTTTTATGCTCTTCGAATCTGTCTGTCTGCTGCAAATCGAAGATACGAACTGTCAGGTAATGCATAATGTGTTGCAGAGGCAAGCATTCTTGCAGCCAGCTGTGTTTTGCGCATGAACGTCGTGCATTTTTTGTGT
The DNA here is from genome assembly GCA_030248135.1 of Theristus sp. LFF4_11. NCBI lineage: Eukaryota > Metazoa > Nematoda > Chromadorea > Monhysterida > Xyalidae > Theristus > Theristus sp. LFF4_11. The sequence goes on along the minus strand of JASANC010005612.1, from coordinate 8,963 downwards.
TGTTCTGCTCTCCGTGCGCTTTTCCAGCCCCGCATGCTAAAAACGACCAGCTGCTGCCTCGTTACGTTCCGATTGGTGTCCGGTCCGTGTTCGTGACCCGCTAAGCTCCCCCGTTCCCGTCCAGCGTGCATACGTAACCAGTTGCGTCTCCCGATTTGTGCCACTCGAGACCCGCTAAGTGCCCCGCTGTCATGGTTTTCCCCATCTCATCGCAACATTTGAATATATTCCAAAAAAATACTCACGTGTCAGCGCAGCGTAAAAATGAGCAAACGATGCATAACCACGATGTGGCGTGTGAGTGCATGCGTGGATATAGCCACGATGGAACGTGTGCATGTAATAATAGCTTTTGCGAATATGTGCAAATATTGGCTTTTCCATGTGTACGAATGTATAACTTCATCGAGAAATATATAACCGTGTGTCAAAATAAAAAGTGCGCGTGTCGTTCGTTGATGCAACAAGCGTCCGGAAACTATGTATAGATGGATACAATGTGCGTCGTTTCCATATCAAACCGTCCTCGATTTTGACGTTAATATACTGCACCACCCACTGCAGTTCGGTTTCATACATGCATTTTTGACGGTTATTTGAGAAAAAAACTGAATGCTCTCCATTGAACACGCAACACAAAAACAAGCACCAAAAACGACAGCCGCTTGCTTTTTGTTTTGCGCGCGTTATGTTGTATCCTTCAACTGCTCTGCTTGGTTCTTTCTGCGGTTTCATGATGGTTTTTTGTGAAAGGTGCATACCGTTCTGTGCAAAGCCCGTGTCCGCTATTTCACTGCGCCCGTCAGTCTGAGGTTATAAGCGCCCAGTCAACGGACTTGCGTTATGAAAACCATTTATTCCGTGTGTACCTTGTGGTGTGACTGTTTATTTTTTGCATCTGAAACTGTCAAAAGCGCAGGCGCAAAACGATTTTTCTAACGTGCCCCCCCGCGAAAATACTGAATCAGCCACCTCTAGAGCGCCTTATGATACCTCATCCCAACTTCATCCATCCCACCGAGTGACAGGAAAAAAACCACACAAAACACTAAAACCCGATAAGCACGTTTTCGGTCTTAAACACAGCATCGAACCGTTTTCGGGTGTTACCGATTTATGAGAGAACCGTCGGTTTTACAATATCCGCGTTCTCCACATTCCAGCTCCGTCTTTTTGGAAAATCTCGCTAAAAACGCGCCACCGTACGAAGAACGGGTATGCCATTTTGTGTTCGCGCATTTGGTTGTTTTAGTGTGGATTTTTCGTATTTTTCGATTTCATTGCCACGCGAGCGTCAAGCAGAAAGAAAGCTATTTCTGTCTGTGGATGTTTATTTTCCGCAACTATATCGGTCGACATTTTTCTGACGAAAAAAACCGGAGACATGGGAACCTTTGCGACTGGAAATGTTGCTGATGTTGCAACTATATTGTGGTAAAATAGTGCATATTGTGATTAAATTATGTTTGTTTCACCACATGTTTCCGAATGGCGTGGGTCGCGGCATGTTACCAGTGAAAACGCGGCAACCAATTTATCAGCCATTGAACCAGGTCGACCAATTGGGTAAAATCTGCATGAGGGAAAAAGATCAACCCACAGTTACCACTGTAAATTTTCCTCAATGAGTGCACGCGCAAAAATTCTACAATGTGTTTGATGCGTTATGGACTATGGAGGAATGCAAAAATATAAAGTGCGTCAAAACCAAAATATACATACCAAAAAGTACATGCTGGATGGATATACTTTCGCATACATTTTTTGGAAATACAACTCTCTGTTCTTCATGGACCAGCACGGGAGTAAATATTGGCGATGTCAAGTTTTTTTCATTTTGGAGCATTTTTTTTGCCTGTGTGCCGCCTAAATTGAGATAACGCACGTGTACAGTTGCTGTTAAGTCAGGTTGCGTTTGTTTGTCCGTTTTTTGAATTGTTTGGATCATGGTATTTGCTTTTTTCAAAAAACAACTTATATCCACATACGGTCTTTCGTCCACACCAATTTCATCCTTGCTAGTGAGAAGCGGATTGGGTGTTTCACTGAGACAGCCAGCAGCAATAAACGCACCAGATTTCAAACTTTCAGTGCGTCAAAAACATGTTCATTCTTTTGAAAGCTTTTTTGAATTTTTGTATTGTATACCAGTATTTACGAAGTGCTTGAATATGAGTGAGAGAGACATAGAAAGGAGTTGCAAATTCAACTACAAATTCGAAACCCGCGCGCACGCAAACAGTCTTTCCGTTTTTGGTGCATGTTCTCAAAAGTGGTTTGCAGTTCAGCAACCGGCAACACGGACAGCACATGCGCACACGTCAGACCAGACAGACGCCGCACGTTGCGTTTCAGCGTGTTACGATGGTGTGTTCGAAATACGCTGAAAGAATGGCGCGTCGAAATACGCTGCGTAGTATCGCTTTGCATGTACTTGGTAGCTTTTACGAAAGTTTGAGTGAAAACACGCCATACCAGCGGAACCACGGTCGCACGTGTCCCCTGGCGCACTACAAACGTCTCGGCACGCTGCAGTTTGCATCCGTCGGTTTCGAATTTCGAAGTTTTGAATTTCGAAACTTTTCAATCACACACACTGTACAAGCACATACGTACACACTCACACAGAACGTATAGCAGTGCACACCATGCACCTGTTCTATCTACCAGAATTTGCTTGGATTTTGAAACCGATAAAAAGGGTGAAAACTGTCAAGTTCCAGTTGTGATAGAATGTTATTCAGCTCATCATCCAAATGTTCTTCTGACGCAAATCGTGTCAAGACCGAGCTTGGTATTGTTACCGTAGTTTAAGTACCCTGAGACTTTTTAAATGCTGTCACCAAGCACACTGGAAGCTCAGTTGAATTTTATTTTATGGCGTGTAACTTATTATTTTGAAGCAACAACCTGCATTTCATGGTTTTTGTAAAAATTTGGGCTCTTCCATATTGCTGATCAGGTTTTCAATCATATTCATGGACCTGACAATTTAACATAATTTTTATTACCTAACGTACAGCTGTAATTTGCTTTCGGACTATTTGTACAATTATCCTGTTTTCCACAAACTATGAAACTAACGAGTCTTTCATGGCCATAATGTCTAAATAGTGCGACCAATCCGCCCGATTGATTCAAATGCAGCCAATCAGCAAATTGCACCTTACACTTCAGTTTCATATACAGTCGAACTCTAAATTACATGGCAATTAGCTGATTAGTTGGTGATCACGTGATGCATACATTTTCTGCGCAGGACAGACTCCGCCCAAACAACAATGGCTGCATAGAAAGCATGCATCACGCGATCGCCAACCAATCAGCTGATTGCTTATAAGTCAAAGTTCGATTGTAAAAAAGCCCGAAATTCTAGCAATCATAAACGAATACTTCTCTCTAAAGTTTCAGGAATCTGAAAACACCCACTACAACAAAAAAGCAGTGAAACCAAATCAAATAATTGACACAACCATTTAAAAAATGAATGAGCCATCGTGTTCAACGTCGTGTACAACTGGCTACAATCATGACGACGATCGATCGGCTGATGTTTCATTGATCAGAGATAAAGACGACACCCTAATAACGGCGGGTACCTCGACCGAGGAGATCACGGTGCGTCCCGCGGTGCCCGTCGCCCTCAGCAACAATGTGCCGCCGCCAACGTCGAATGCAACCGCGCCAGCGGCAAATTCGCCCGCGAAAAAACACGTGAACTTCATGATTCCAAAACCGGTGCATCGGTCCTACTCGGATCACTATACGTCGTCGAACGTTGCCAATGCCACCGGACAGTTTGCGTCCGCCACGGCGGCGAGGTAGGTGACAACTGGCGGCCATGGTGCCGACGCATTGTGCAGTTTGCTGGCAATGTGCACACCGCACACGCCACTAACTGGCGCTACGGTCTGCCACACCTCCGCACAAACGTCTGGCTTGCATGTATACTTTGCTTATAATGAAACCGGTCAGATGTTGAATGACGTCATTTTGTGACGACGCTTGTTTCTTTCACTCGTCGTGCACATAATTTATTTTTTCGACATTGTTGTTGGTGGACATCGCTGATTGATTGAATTGACATGATGCAGCCAATCAGCGCACGCACTTATCCGCTCAGACTGAGACTGCAAGAAAAACTTCATCGTTTCTGTGACAAAGTGACTCCGAGGTTTATGATGGAACTTTATTAACTGATGGAACCGAATTTTATGTTCAATTCAAAGCCACTTCCCATTCAGAACAGAAGTGTATGCAAAAAGTTTCGTTCGTTTCACTCTCAATTCGTTTTGCTGAGTGAAAACTAAAAGGCGGCAAAAGATCAAAGCAAAGGTGTATTCGAATTATTTTGGAATTGATATCAACCAACAAGGTTGTGGAATGAGAGAAACATAAGGGTTCCATTTCTAAAACGTGGTGTTTTACTTGCTGAAATACACGAAACTTTATGCCATTTTCTGGGTTGGTAATCAAATTTTTTATCATCAAATAGCGAATGTACTGAATACTGATTCCAGGTTTTAATTAATAAACCGATGCTTTCGTATATTTTTATGACTGCAATACAGCTGGCTCGGTTACACAATACATAAAGTCTTCAAAAGCCATCATGTGCAAGAGCGAAACTCCATATTCTCATTTGTCTGTTATAAAAGTCGAATCATATGCATTGAAAAGAACTGCGAAATTGAAAAAAAACAGTCTCCCAAGAAATAAAAAAACTCCTCGAAAAGCACCACAAAGCAACCATAATTGAAGAAGACGAAGAAACCATGTTCAGACTGCGAAGTTTGTTCCACGCTCGCCGTGTGAGCGGCAATTCGAAAAGTGGCGGCGGATTTTTCGCACGCCACAGTCGGGCGCGCTCGGCGTCGCCAGCGACTTCGAAGAAATCCGCATCGAATCATCAATTCGCAAACTCCGATTCGGCGACCGAGTTGGCAAGTCTAATTCAGAAATTTATTGATGGAAACTTTTTGATGAAAGATAAACTGTTTAGTATGAGAACGTTTTTTTTAATTTGAACAGATTAGGAATACTGAAAAAGCGTTTGACTCTGCAAGCAGTGCGTTTTAGGGCTGTTGTGATGGATTTCGCGCTGATTGATGCAGTCAATCAGAGTTTCACTGAGGCGAAAAAACCCATGGACAAACAGTCGCCCATAGTGCCTCTTCAGAAGTTTTTCTAAAACGACTGAATTCGGGTGCTTGATATTGATTTCGCTGTTTTTCTCAGCAGACCACCGCCAGCGCCTCTGGAAGTCCGGAAATTAGCAGAAAACAACAGACACCGTCGTCGCCGCACCACCACGCACGGTCGATGCTCACTCGACTGACCGATCGCTTGAAAGGCAAATCGCAAAGGTGACTTCATTGCAAAAAACATGATTCATTGGTATGACATAACAAACTATGGAACGGTAACCGACTGATTCTGAACAAATGACCAATTTTCGACATACGGCAGTTTGGTTTGTATTCTTTGCTGCTTTTTTCCACACACAGACTGTTGCGGGATTCTGAGCCTCTGAAAACTATATGCACAATTCACCCAGCAGCTTTACGTTTGTCAAGTTTACATTCATATAAAGATTTCCTTAGGAGAAATGGTTTGTCAAAACAAGCCAGCTTTGTTCACGTTTGGGCGTCTTTTTTCAGTTGCCATCAATTTCAGTTTTTTTCAATCGTCAATTCTATCGTGCAACAATTTCAGCTCCGAATGCCTGCACTCCCCTTCGACGCCACTCTCGCCGACGACGCCTCAAGTTGACCCGCTTGCTAATCCGCTCAGCTTGTCCGAAACGCTGCTGCTGCAAGCGAGCTACGCCGTCCTGAAACATCAGCAGCAACGGAGCACGCTCGGGCATCGCATATTTCGTCAGATTTTCATTGTGTCGCCCGAGTTGCAGAACAATTTCGGATTCAATTATTACGTGAGTGAATCAAAAGCTGTATAGAACAAGATGACCTGTGATTTTTGCGTTCCACTGATGATTGTTGGTGCGACGTAAACGTAAGGCTTCTTGGAGAGTTGCATCTGTAGCCGCGGTCAGAAAAAAATTCTTGCACCCGACTTATCCGGACATCTGATGGCCAAAACACTATCATACTCTGAAGTACGGGCCCCGGGTCAGGCGTCCGGTGCGTCTTGTTGGTCCGCGGTGTGCCGGTGTCATGCCATATTTTGACCCCCGGTCATTCTATGGCAACTTGTCTTTGTCGCTGCCATGGAATGACCTACCTTGCCATATTTTGACCTACCCGTCCAAACTCAGTGTATGGAGATAGCTGAGAAGGGAAACGTTTTATACGAGCGCTGTGCTATTCGCTCACGAGGACGAGCTTGCTTTGTAGAACGACCATGCCATGGCTCGGTTTTCGCGATTACATTTTTAATTGGTAACTTGCAAATTGACCCGTGTGCATTTGAATTAATCAAAACCCAAACTTTTTTGTTTAGCAAAGCAATTGTAATGGCCTACTTTAGCCTCGTGCCTCCTTGCCGACAGAGTCGACAGGGGTTGCCGACTTAGCTGCAGCAAACAGGAATTTTTGAACACAGTTAAATTTTAGTAATTTTCTGAAGAGGAACAATTAAGAAGTAGTGGGTAGGTGTTTTACGCGTTATATCTCGAGTTGTGTTGAACCATATTTAATGAAATTGTAGACAGTTGTTCAGGAAAGTTCAACTTAGATTTGCGCAAAACTTCAAAAAAATTCAGACACCTGCACATGAATGACAGAGAAAAACACAAAAAAATGATTCGTTATCGCGCATGCAACTATTTTTTCCCAGTGGGTGTTCACGATACCATTACCATTATTTAGAGTTGGGAGTGAAACTCGCTGCCCATGGGAGCCCACGTTGAATGGACTCTTGCCTACGTTGAATAACTGACCAACGTTTCCAAACAGAAAAGGACAGCACGTTGATATTTTTGCTTTGTGATGCAGAGAACTGCTAAAAATGTGTGTGCTTCCTGACACTGTACACGATGGGCATGCAAAAATCGGCACACAATGAAACATACGAAGGGGCAACTTATCGATTGGTGCTGACCACCGAACGATAAGGCTCGTGTTTCACACCTAGTCAACTATTATAAAAACGATCTGGCAAGTTGCTGATTCTGGCGATTCACAGCTCCCATTGCACTTTGGGGGCAGCGAAGCCAGGCCGCCGGCTAAACCCGGGGGTTGTGGCCGAGTCCGGCTTTGGGGTTGCCGGAGCGGGTGTAAAAGCCTGTGCGTCCCCCGTGTTTCGCTGGGTGTGTGGTTGGCGCGGATGAAGCAGGCCCATAACTATTACCCATGGTAATAGGGGCTTGTGGCTGCGTCGCCACCGCCCTTTTTATTTTTTTGAACAAAAAACTTGGACTTGCATGTAAATTGGTTTTTAAGGCAAATGTTATGAGCGCTGTGAGTTTGTTGCATGCTCTGTATTCTACATAAGTGACAGGTTTAAAACAAAATATGTCATGACACCGGAAATAATAGTGGCACCTTATGTTTGGGGAAACTGATTTTGGACACCACACGTGTTCGGACACAGCTTTTTTTAGCGTGTACGTTTTGTTTTTTCACGGCAGCCAATGTAGCGTGTGATGGGCTACTGGCAGTGCGTGACTGGTTTCAGATCAAAGTCAAAAGAATTTTTTAAAACTTCAGCAAAAACAGCCGCAAGTTCGCGTCGGCCAAAAGCGCGGCTTCCACGGTCACGGCGCCGCGTTCGACACGCTGCTCGACGAGGCCGTGCTGAATGTGCTGCATCACTTTGATGAAACGGTACGAGCCACGTGCTGCGCTTGCTTTCACTCTGCATTGCTGCAGTGTTGCCGAGTCATACGAGCACTTTTTGATCACAGCAACACCCACCAAACTGCATCCACATGCTGCGCACTGCTTTTGAAACTATTTTCTGATCAATCAGTGTACTAATCAGTAAATTCCCAAAAAGAGTGCTCATCAGCAGGCGCCATGAATACAGCAACCGATTATTATGGTTATTTGTGATTTTCGAAGACTTAAGAATTCATTTTTTGTGGTCCAACTGAAACAAGTTGGATAAACCCACTTGTGTTTTGCCGTTATTCACTTTTCTCTTCTCACTTTCTTCAATCCATACAATTCTGGGACTGGACGGGCTTAGGAACAGTTCCCCGTGGCGAGGGCATTGGTCCACGGAACCATTAGGCTCCGTTCACCCGCACACCAAGCCATCGAAGTTTCGTGCCTCGGGGAGGGGGGGGGGCGGGGCGGCAGCTACAATCAACGACTCGTCTGGCGTGTCATTGCGTTCGATTGCATGTGTTCGATCGGCAGGTGCTTCCGTGCCTGCATGCCATCGGCCGCAGCCACTGGGGCTACGTGCACACCGGCTTCGAGGCGAAATACGTCTGGTCGTTCGTGCAGGCGACACTGCTGGTGCTCGAGAACGCCATCGCCGCCGAGCCGGTCGCGTTCCTTGTCGACACTACCAGTCAACTGAACATGTTGCTCAATAGCAAGGTGCAGAATGTTTGGGAAAACCTGTGTCACTTTCTCGCGGAATAGGGATAAAATCGCCGTTTGGCTAGTTGGTCGCCCGGACGGTCGAACCATGTTTTTGCCACGTTTCACCTGAGCCAAAATTCTGCGTTTTGAAAAAGAGAACAAACAAGTTTGCGATTTGAACAATGAAATGAAGATGAAATGATTGAAAACCAACTGCAATATTCCTTCCACCGTGTTTTCCAGGGTCGATCGCAGCAGAACGCAACGTCCGCATTCGAAGCGAACACCATCGAAATTGGCCAATCAGCGAACGGCTTGAAAAGCGCGACGCAGCAGCAATCAACTCAACCGCTCACCGCTCCGAAAGCGCCGTCCCATCTGGAGAAACGCGCGGCTCACGCTCCAAGGATCAGTACGAAAACGCGCGCCTGGTCGAGAGCGCCGATCCGGCATCACTGAACGAGTGGC
>JASANC010005609.1:0-21626 GCA_030248135.1 Theristus sp. LFF4_11 | reverse complement strand
CGGATTTTGGGTTAGTTTTTTGTGAGCAACTCTAGATACTGAATCGTGACGATTTCGGGCGAATCGGCCGTGGAAGTTGGCGAAATCGGTCCAGAAACGAAAAACAAGAAAAGGGTGTTTCCCAGAGCAATTCAATGCGCTGATCACGGATTTTGGGTTAGTTTTGTTATGTGAGCAACTCTAGATACTGAATCGTGATGATTTCGGGCGAATCGGCCGTGGAAGTTGGCGAAATCGGCCCAGAAACGAAAAACAAGAAAAAAATGTTACCCAGGGTAATTCAATGCGCTGATCACGGATTTTGGGTTAGTTTTTTATGTGAGCAACTCTAGATACTGAATCGTGACGATTTCGGGCGAACCGCAGTGGAAATTAGCGAAATCGGTCCAAATGCAAAAAACAAGAAAAAATGTTACCCAGGGTAATTCATTGCGCCGATCCGGCTTTTGGGTCAGTTTTCTTATGTGAGCAATTCTAGATACTGAATCGTGACGATGTCGGGCGAATCGGCCGTAGAAATAGCATAGGCGAAATCGGCCCAAAAAGCGAAAAATGAAAACCCTGAGGTATCCGGGGTTTAGAAGAATGTGTGACCAACGAGATGTGAATTTGATTCGACCTTCGGGACTTATTTAAAAGTCAGAATATTATCTAAAAATGCGAGAGACGCATATAAAAGGAGGAATATGGCTTTGTGTAAGCAGTGAGAGACTTGGCTCGACAACTCTTTTCAAGTCTCTGATGTGGTACACACGGATACAAGTACATAATGTCAGGTCCACTATTGGACGCTACTGTGCAACTGTTCCCAAAATCCTAAACTACTCTTTATTTTTACCGTTCAACATCCACATCTACAATAGTTAACCTATTTCTTGTCAATTGGTCAACACTTTCCAACTGCATTTAACTGTTTGTGCAACATGTGTTCTGGATGTACGAATACTCAAACAATAAAAGTTCTTGAATATAGTAAAGACTTGTGTTGTTTGGGGTTGGATTGCGTGGCCGCCTCCACGGGCGGATACGCAAGGTCGCCTGACTCGTAGGCGTACAGGCGATTTACTGACTACAGCCGGTAACGTATTGCTGGTCCTCCGGCGCCAGTGTAGATTATACGTTCTGCTTTAAGTCTAATCAACAACAAGAGCTGTAACCAAGAGTAGCAGTTTCTTTTATTTTATTCATTTAATAATTGTAATACAATAACTCGCTAGTTTGGTCATCCCAAGAGGTGATCACTAACGAAGGACTGAGTCATTCAACAGGTGATGTTCCTCAGTCCAACTGTCCGTGATGTGAGCATCGGCATGTCGACCGTACGAGACCCCGTTCAGTGTCGGCGAACAGATGTGACGGACCTACGTCGGGAACCCGTGTCGCGGGACGGTGGAACGGCGGCCGACTGGCTGACTCGGCGCCCTGGCGTAGATTCACAAATGGAGGTCTACCACCTCGACTTCCATTTGACTCGCACGAGACAATACATACTGTCGGACGCGCCTTACTTGGTAAGGGCGTCACCATTCAAGATTGTACAAAAACGTACACTAAGACGCATTGAACGAAGTTCAACTCTGGCTCCTTTGCTGGACAAACCAGTTTACCTGGACAAACTAGAAGGTGACTCGGTTGTCAACCAGTTTGTTTTCAGACACTTTGGAATCGACGCTCTAGTTCGAAAACAAGACACGTCACCAGGTTGCGATGTCTTGTCTGATGCCGGCTACGCAAGCAATTTGTCGGGATCATCCGTGGCAAAGTTGGGAGCAAATGAGCTCCAACAAGTCAGAAAAATTCTGACAACACCGATTATCAATCTTGACGAAAGTCAAGACATAATCCAGGGCCATTTCGAACTGGCTCTAGCTCAATTTTATTCCAGGACGACGGCGACGCCGGGAGTTCAAATTGTCGGAAACATCCGTCCGCGAGACGCAATCTTCATGTGCCGCGACTTGGCGGAGACGGATCCGCAATTTCGAACGACTTTGCCAGACGGACGTGTGATCCCGTTCCCGGACACTTTCCCACAGGTGTACGGAGCGCGAGCAAGGTACGTGTTGGGGAAACACTATTTCACTAGAGTGAGATTATACAAGTGGCGTGGCACAAAAGTGCTTTTTGACCCAGTGGCGACGTCGACACCAAACCAACGGTCATTGTTGACAACGAGTGTGCCAGAGATCCACGTGGTGGATGCGACGCCGTCAACGGGGGGCGACGCGAAAGAAAGCGAGATTTTTCCCCGGCCACCGGCTCGGATGGAAAATCCGACGGAGTATTTCACTCCGTTCCGTTCTAGTTTGTCTGAAGTAGACATTAGTCGGGAAAAAGAGAAAGAACAATCGTTCAGTTTTGATTGCAAAATGCAGTCAAATGGAGTCCAGGCTAACCGAGAACGTGAACTAAGGGATTCACGATGGACATCAAACAAGGACGATTCCGGATCGAATCCTGATGCCGAACAAGAACAGGCACAGTGGAGACAGCGACGTGCCAAACCGAACAAAAGGCAACGACGACGCCAACGACGAAAGTTGGAGGCCGAGTTTGCAAGGTTCAAATCGGCATCGCAAAGTAAGTTGGGAGAGAAAGGTGAGTCTGATCTCCCGTTTGTTTCAGACAAAAACGGACACGTGTCTCGAAACGAGCTGCAGCCAGTTTCCGTCTCAAAAGACGGACAAATGAGTCTCTGTCACGAGAGACTTCACGAATTGATTCGTGAAAGCTCGCCGTCAGGTTCAGCGAGCGACCGCAAAGGTTTTGAAGGAGCGGTAAGCTCCAAACAGACCAGACAAACAAAACGGTCTGTAGGAAGGTACCGATTTGGTGATTTCACCGAAAGGATAAAAATCCACAATCTTTCAAGCAGTTCTTCAAGAACGACAGACATCTCTGGATGTTCTGATGATGAAGATTTTGACGACGACGTCGACAATCACGCGTGCATGGTGGGCTGCGGATCGAGCGAATCGAACGGCAGTGGAGACGAAAGGAGAACGACGCCGCCGACGGTTCGCCGCGCGCTGATGCCGCCTGTGACACGCTCGCAATCGCGACGACCGGATGCGCCGCCAGGAAACGAACCAGGCGCCGGAACGTCGACACAACAAGACACCACTCAGTTAAGTGGGGGGGGCACCAACATCGTTTTTGCCCTACAGCTTGCCGCACGAGCTTTTGGAAACAAAGCAGCCGAAGAAACTCGCTACGATTTCTAGGCGTTTGAATCAGCTAACCGAACAGTTAGCGTCTGCTCCGCGGACGAGTGCAACGATTTTGGATGTGTTGGGGTCATTGTTGCCCCACCTCACCGTTTCTGATAGCCAAAAGCCGGCTTTTCAGAAAAACTATCAACGTTTTTGGGACGCTTACACAGATGCCGGCTACGCAAGCAATTTGTCGGGATCATCCGTGGCAAAGTTGGGAGCAAATGAGCTCCAACAAGTCAGAAAAATTCTGACAACACCGATTATCAATCTTGACGAAAGTCAAGACATAATCCAGGGCCATTTCGAACTGGCTCTAGCTCAATTTTATTCCAGGACGACGGCGACGCCGGGAGTTCAAATTGTCGGAAACATCCGTCCGCGAGACGCAATCTTCATGTGCCGCGACTTGGCGGAGACGGATCCGCAATTTCGAACGACTTTGCCAGACGGACGTGTGATCCCGTTCCCGGACACTTTCCCACAGGTGTACGGAGCGCGAGCAAGGTACGTGTTGGGGAAACACTATTTCACTAGAGTGAGATTATACAAGTGGCGTGGCACAAAAGTGCTTTTTGACCCAGTGGCGACGTCGACACCAAACCAACGGTCATTGTTGACAACGAGTGTGCCAGAGATCCACGTGGTGGATGCGACGCCGTCAACGGGGGGCGACGCGAAAGAAAGCGAGATTTTTCCCCGGCCACCGGCTCGGATGGAAAATCCGACGGAGTATTTCACTCCGTTCCGTTCTAGTTTGTCTGAAGTAGACATTAGTCGGGAAAAAGAGAAAGAACAATCGTTCAGTTTTGATTGCAAAATGCAGTCAAATGGAGTCCAGGCTAACCGAGAACGTGAACTAAGGGATTCACGATGGACATCAAACAAGGACGATTCCGGATCGAATCCTGATGCCGAACAAGAACAGGCACAGTGGAGACAGCGACGTGCCAAACCGAACAAAAGGCAACGACGACGCCAACGACGAAAGTTGGAGGCCGAGTTTGCAAGGTTCAAATCGGCATCGCAAAGTAAGTTGGGAGAGAAAGGTGAGTCTGATCTCCCGTTTGTTTCAGACAAAAACGGACACGTGTCTCGAAACGAGCTGCAGCCAGTTTCCGTCTCAAAAGACGGACAAATGAGTCTCTGTCACGAGAGACTTCACGAATTGATTCGTGAAAGCTCGCCGTCAGGTTCAGCGAGCGACCGCAAAGGTTTTGAAGGAGCGGTAAGCTCCAAACAGACCAGACAAACAAAACGGTCTGTAGGAAGGTACCGATTTGGTGATTTCACCGAAAGGATAAAAATCCACAATCTTTCAAGCAGTTCTTCAAGAACGACAGACATCTCTGGATGTTCTGATGATGAAGATTTTGACGACGACGTCGACAATCACGCGTGCATGGTGGGCTGCGGATCGAGCGAATCGAACGGCAGTGGAGACGAAAGGAGAACGACGCCGCCGACGGTTCGCCGCGCGCTGATGCCGCCTGTGACACGCTCGCAATCGCGACGACCGGATGCGCCGCCAGGAAACGAACCAGGCGCCGGAACGTCGACACAACAAGACACCACTCAGTTAAGTGGGGGGGCACCAACATCGTTTTTGCCCTACAGCTTGCCGCACGAGCTTTTGGAAACAAAGCAGCCGAAGAAACTCGCTACGATTTCTAGGCGTTTGAATCAGCTAACCGAACAGTTAGCGTCTGCTCCGCGGACGAGTGCAACGATTTTGGATGTGTTGGGGTCATTGTTGCCCCACCTCACCGTTTCTGATAGCCAAAAGCCGGCTTTTCAGAAAAACTATCAACGTTTTTGGGACGCTTACACAGACGCTAAAAGAGCGCAAAGCGTCACACAACCAGTTCGCACTGAACAAGTGCAGGTGAACCAACTACAATTGGATTCACCACAAACAACGCAGCAGGCTGGCGATCAACCACAGCAGTCCGACATGGATCTGGAATCCACACCGGCGCAGTCACAGCACAACGAAACGAACGCTGGCCAATCGCATCGATTCGAATACGCGTCGAGTTCAAACCGCTCAACGTTTCGAACAATGGAAAACGCGTTGGCTGCACTGACAGCCGCCACAAACGAAGGATCGAGACGCATTACAGATGCGTTGTTGCGAAACGACGAAAACGCGCGTGCGCAACATCTGCAAGGCCTGCGACACGCAGACAAAAACGCAGAACAGATCAGGACAGCTATAAAGCAGTCAACAGACAGCAACAAAGACCATGTTGCTGCCGTAAACTTACAGTTTACCGACCGACTAGGTCGAATCATGGGAAGCTACTCTCAGGAGCTAGCTGAGCACATGCAAGCTCAAAACCAACGCTTGATTGGTATGCAAGATGCGGTCAGAGACCAAGCAACTCTCTTTCGTGAATTTTTAGAGAGATTGCAAAGCGAAGCATCGGTGAGCGGATCACCAGTGGCACATGCGCACATGGTGGCGGAACAAAACCCGCAACAATCGTTCGCATCACACAACACAACCGGTGTTGTGCCGCAAACAACCGCCACGTTGACAGCGACAACAGCAACTGTCACGACAGCAGCGCCGCTGGTGACAATAGCACAACCGAGGGCGACAACAACAACAATGCCTGCGACGGCGCCAACAACAACACAAGGCGCGGCATTGCCAATTCACCCGTTGGAATGCATGGTAAAGTTGCGATCAGTTTACGCTGACAGGACGCCAGTGGAACTGGCACAGGCGTACGTGCCACAAGCGCATGTGCCTGTAGAACTAAAGGTCACTCAATATCTTGAAGTGTACTACAGGGTCAAAGATCCAATTGGTGGTTGGTTACGAGCACCAGACCTTCAACGACACGTGCTCAAACCAAACGGCACATGGTTGCTGAAGCAAGAAGGCCACATAAGTGGAGGCGTGGTCATTGAGGACCCGCGCGACACACTGAATATGCCGTTAACAACGGCTGAACAAAAACAGATGCGCAACGATACGTTGCTAGTCGTCATGGGCGAACAACAAGCCTTTGATGCAATGAAACGACGTCTGGCGGGCCCAAGTTTGGCGCAGCAACAACAGCAACCGCCAACACAAAGAAATGCACAACTGCCGCCGGTGGCGCCACATGTGCAACCGCCGGCGGGATATCAGCCACAACAACGTGCAATCTCGCCAGCGAACTCAGATGCAACGACAGTACCAGTGCGCCACTCAAACGAGTTTGTGCCATTGGTGCAACAGTCACAGGTGAACCACGGATTCCAAACAAATCCACAGCCACAATTTAATGTGGCGAGCCAAAGCACAAACCCACCACCATCTTTGGTGGTGGAACAACAATTTCAGGCACCGTACGTTGAACAACAACAGCAACACTACGGGCAAACAAACAACTGGTACGCGCAACAAGCGCCAATGCCGCACACGATAGTGGCTCAGCCGCCGGCGCCGCAGCAGCAGTCGAGCAGGTTCCCGATGCTGCAAGACAACCCGAGCATTCGCAATGCAACAACGCCATCGGCGTACACAGCCTTAATGGATGTGATACCGAAGCCGCAGTCGTACGAAGAGATGGAGAGAGCTCTCGAACGACACTCAAACGCGATGAAGTTTGTTTGCCAAGCAACGGGGTACAAACAGTACCTGGGCCCTAAAACAGGCCCTGTTGTCGCGTATTTCGACAACTTTGATCCAGCTCTGGAGATGCTAGGTTTCTCAGAATCTGAGAAACTGTTGTATCTCTTAAACCACCTAGGTGGTGAAGCAAAGCGCTTCATTTCGTCAATCCCACGAGAGGAGCAGACGAACTACCAAGCAGTCCGAAATAGACTCATAGTCGCGTTTTCCGACTATAAACACGCTGATCAATTGCAGATCAAACTCGATGCTTGCAAACAGCAGGCGAATGAGTCGGTCGCGACTTATTCACAACGAATGTTGGATATCTTTATCCCGATGTCCGTTAATTGGACGCCGTTGGAATGTGAGCGTCAGAAAACTGCCGCCTTCGTCAGAGGTTTGTTGCCAAGCTTACGAAACCACATTCGTTTGCACAAACCCGGCGCCGACTACAACGAGGCATACCAATATGCCGTACTCGTGGAGTGCACGTACAAGTTGGCAAAGATGGAGGGCACACCGCTAATGGCAGACGCCGCGCCAACGACACCAACGCAGCAGTCACCAGCAACCGAACGACGCGACAAGCGCAACTTCAACAACAACACTGGTGACGGCAGAAACCAGCGGACGCAAAAGCGTCAGTTCAGCTGGGCTCGAGGAACGACAGGCTCGTTCTATAAGGCCGGTGGCGGTCACTTGCCTTATAATCAGAACAGGAACCAGTCTCCTGTGACAGGAAACACTGGTAACAGGCAACCGCCTGTAACGGGAAACACAAGCAACAGGCCAACGCCTGTACCGACTTCTGGAAACAGTAGTCAGGACAAAAGAGTTACGTTTCAGGAACAGAAACAACCGGAGAAGTCGAAAATGCCGTACAAAACCGGCACTTCGAACTTTCAAAGAAAGAACTATAGTGGGCAATCAGCCCGCAGCGTGTACGAAAGCCACACTCAACAACAAGTTGAGCCAACGTCTGCTGAAGGTAGCGACGTTGAAGAAGAGAACAGTTCTGATGAAGATCAGTACGAGCAACAAATAACACAATTTGTTGATAGCGTAGTGAATTCAGAACACAAAGAGCAACATTTGCTCGACTATCTGTTTTCCAGGCATGAAAACCAGGACTCAGATGATGCTAACGATGACGACGACGAGGGTGGCGACGACCAATCGCAGCCGCAAGCAAAGACGCTGCACGCGCTGGGCGAGGGTTCAAGCGACACACCGGTTACGTCGAAGCACCTGGAGCAACAGCGCAAGCTGGCAAACGCAGTCGGCAAATGCGACTGGGTGCGATTGCGTTTCAGTGCAAGTATCGCGCTCATTGCATTGAGCGATACTGGGGCGTCTATGAACTCCCTCTCGATAAAAGATTTAGCGTGGCTGTTGGAAAACGGCATCGTCAAGAAAGACGAAATCGGAGCGTGTGAACTTCTGTTGAAAGATTTCAGTGACAACGACGTCAAAATGAACGCGTTCGTCACACTAAAAGTGGCATGTGGGTCACATGGCCCAACAAAACTCACGTTTTTCACAAGTCCAACTTGTAAAACAACAGTTCTGGGCCGAAACGGCCTCATTCAGCTTTCAGGCGAAGCGATGCCCGAGGGATTCGAAGTGGTGCATCGTCACGTGCCACCAAAGGTTCCGCGGCTGCTCGACCCGAAAGACGTCAAGGGGCACAAGGATCTGCTAGACGCAGCAGAGACGCTGATACAAGAGCGTCGAAACAAACGAACGACACAGTCAGCGTGTCGAGTGTCACAAGACACAAAAAAACCCCGATGCCGCCAGACGGAATAGTCTGCTTGATTCAGACTGCATTTCTGCAGCCGAATCAAACCGCAACAGTACGCGCAAAAGTCATTGAATCGAAAGTCAAACCGGTCAATGACTCTGAAATCGATGCATTTCAGGAAACGATAAGTGAAGATCCGGAGGGCCTCGAATATTTGTTCGAGCCACACGGCTTCTACGAAGCAGAGGTTCCAGCCGCCTGCCAACCGGTGATGGCCACGTACGATCCAGACGCATTGGAGATCGATGTCGTCATCGACAACGCATCCGAGGTCGCGTTCACAATAGCGGCCGAGACGGAAGTTGGGTTTGTCACACCCGCTTACCGACCCCCTGAAGGTAGGAATGGACTTATCACAGCCATTCCGCAAGTGAAATCACTTGACGAAGTTTCGATGAAAAGCTGCCTAAAAGCAGTCAGGACAACAACAGTTGTCAAAGAAACACCGGATCCGTCAACGCACATCGGTGAAAAGACAAGGCAGGAAGGAATTCCTGAATTCAAAACTCAAGAAGAAGAGTTTGAATACCGAAAAGAAGCAATTCGAAAATTTTACAATGAAAAATTTTCGAGCTTGACAAGTGACCAACGAGAACGTATGTTGGACTTGCTAGCAGATTATAATAAAGCATTTTTTCTGCTAGACACAGATTACGGCGACTTCAGCTTGGTCGAATGCGAAATCGACACCGGTGATGCGCGACCGATCAAACAACCCGTCCGTCGCATGCAGTACGCCTTCCGAGACAAGGTCAAACTGCAAATCGAACACCTGGAGCGAATGGGAGTAATCGTCAAATCGCGGTCAGCGTGGTGTTCGCCACTGAACCCGGTTTGGAAACCGAACGGAGACGTAAGACTCTGTTGTGATTACAGAAAATTGAATGCTGTAACACTGAAAGATGTGTACCCATTGCCACGGTGTACAGACCTAATTGACATGTTAGGTCGTTTGAAGCCGAAAGTGTTCAGTCAAGTCGATCTGAACTCAGGGTACTGGCAAGTACGCATGCACCCTGACTCGCAAGAGAAAGCTGCGTTCAATAGTCCATTTGGACTATATGAATGGACACGAATGCCCTATGGGCTGGTAAATGCACCAGGCATTTTTCAGCGAATGATGCAGGAGGTACTCCAGCCGCTGAACGAACCCCGATTTTCGTGCTACCTGGATGATATCCTGATCGTCAGCGAAAACATGGACGAACACTTCAAGTTGCTCGAACGACTGTTCGCACGCTTGCAAGAGGTTGGCTTGAAATTGTCGCCTCGAAAAAGCGAGTTTTTCAAGAATGAAGTTTTGTTCCTGGGCTACATCATCTCGCCATCGGGGATTAGCCCAAACCCAAAGCTAGTGGCAGCCGTAAAACACCATCCGGTGCCACATGATCAGCAGGCAGTGAGACGTTTCTTGGGTCTCGCCGGCTTCTACCGCCGATTTATCAAAGGCTATGCCTTGATCGTGAAGCCGTTGAACAGGTTGCTGTGTAAGGACGCCAAATTTATTTGGGGTACCAATCAGCAGGAAGCGTTTGATAAATTGAAATCAGCGCTTGTTTCAGACCAGGTTCTGGTTTTTCCAGATTTTGAACGCTTGTTCACGATCGAATCCGACGGTTCAGTCGTCGGAATTGGAGCAACACTGCAACAAAAGCAGGACAACGGAGCGGTCAGGCCAATAGCCTGGATAAGTCGCTCGTTGACGAAAGCAGAAGCGAACTACAGTGCTTCGGAGCAAGAAATGCTCGCCGTAGTGTGGGCCTTGCAACAATTCAAAGTATACGTCTGGCGACGTCCAGTGGAAATAATCACTGACCATGCAGCTTTAGTGTATATCCTGAAAAACAGGTCAACAAATACACGCATTGAGCGCTGGTGCTTAATGCTGACGGAGTTCAACCCGACGATGATTCACCGTCCGGGACGACACAACGCGGTAGCAGACGATCTATCGCGATTGCCAGCAGCACCGACGTTTCGTGATGTCAAACACGCGATCGAGTCGACGATGGACCAACCGACGCCCGATCAGCACATCGAGCACAAACTAGCGTGCGCAGTAGAGCCAACAATCAAGTTGCCCTACTCAGATAAGTTCGATTTTCTCTATACAGAGCAAATCTGTGCCATTCCGTACTACCTGTGCAATGGCAACATTCAAGTGTTAGACGTCGAATCGCCCGAAAAACAAGGCGACCTGCAAAAACTTGCAGAACAAGTCAGAAACGCACAAAATCATGACGATTTTATTCGTGAAATAAAGCGTTTAGCGCTTGACACGAGCAATGAAGAACCTGCTGTTACTGAGACACAAAGTTGGTTTCAGAAAAACAAGCACCGTCTATTTGTAGACGACAAAACAAAGATTATTTTCTGGATCGATGAATTCGATCAAAGACACAGGATCATCGTAGCCGCAAAACATCAAAGCGCACTGCTGGAGGCGGCACACGAGAAGTCAGGCCATTTCAGCCCACGGCGTTCGTTGGCAGCGCTCACGAAACGATTCTGGTGGCGAAACATGCGACGCGACGTCATCAACCACTACAGAGCGTGTCGGCTGTGTGCAACACGCCAGGGCCAAACTCGGCAGCACAAGAACCAGATGACATCAATCGATGTCATTCCAGTGCCATTCAAAAAGATCGCACTGGATTTGCTGAAAATCGGCAAAGACAAGTTTGAGAACGACTATGTTCTCGTGATAACATGTTTGTTTTCAAAATGGCCAGAGGTCTACATCGTAAAAGATCAGACCGCTGCCACGTGCATACGCTGCGTGGCAGACTTTATTTCCAGGTTCGGAAAACCGACGGAGATGATCTCCGATAACGGGCCACAGTTTATCTCTAACGAGATGAAAGAGTTCTGCAAATCGGAGGGCATCTTTCAAAAGTTCTCGGCACCGCATCACCCGCAAAGCAACCCAACGGAACGCAACCATCAATGGATTTTGGCGTCGTTGGCCAAGGAGTGCAAGCAACCAAGTGAGTGGTCACTGCATCTTCCGAAAGTTCTTTACAACTATCGGACGTCAGTGCACAGCTCAACGGGCTGCACCCCTTGGGTACTCGTGTTTGGGCGTGATCCGCCCTTTCCTAGCGATGACATTTTCGCTAGGATGCCGAACGAAGGGAATGACGAAATTCCAACCAAACAAACAGTTCGCCTAAAACAGGCCGAGTCGACGGAGTTGGCGGCGCAAAACATCCGCAAGGTGAACAAGCGCACCAAACAGACGTACGACAAGAAGAAGGGCGCCGATCCTACAGTGCGTCCAGGAAACAGAGTGTTTCGACGCTATACGTTGCGTGATGCAAAGACGAGAAAACTAAGGAGACAATTCCTTGGTCCATACCGTTTGGTATTTTTGACAAAGCAAGGAGCAGCTTATCTCCTGCCGGTTAATAAACCGGACACACAACCGATACTCTGCAATGTGCAAGAGTTGTCATATTGTTATGACCAATATCCAGATCGCTCCTTTTGGGACGGCAAAAAGGAGCATTATTTCAGAAAAAACTGGTGCTCCGAGCAGCGAACGATTCGAATCCCAATGGACGTGATCGCAAAACTGCCGAGACTGGTGCAAGAGAACCCCGCCGAAACGCAGACTCGCACGTTGCCACGGCGCGACGGTGCGAGCAAGAAGCAGTGAACTTCAAGTAAGTAGGAGCCGCAGAACTCTGTTTTGCTAGCTCCACAATTTTTAAAGTTTTTTTTTTCAGGTAAAAAGGAAGCTTCAGCCCAGGTGTTGTCGCTTCAAAAACGCTGATTGAAGGTGTAGTGACAGTTTTGTTTTGTCCTACACAGCATTTCAGATTTCTGTTTGTTTGTCTGCTTCTGCGTTGGTTTCGATCCTTGTGGTTGCAAAACAGCTGCAGGGACGAAATCGACCGGCGGCAGGCAAAAACAGAGTAACTTGGACAAAATTTTTGCAATAAGCAAAAGTTCCAAGTTAGTTTGACAAGGTTTCATTTCGAAACGAAGCAGGACTTCGGTTGAATTCCTGCTTGTCAGTTCAGTTTTTCACGACTTTAATGTGAAACAAAGCAAATTCCTGTTGTGTTTTTGCTTTACAAACCAGTTTTATTGCATTCTAAAGCAGTGTCATGCCCTACTCACCATTTAAATCCCTCATTTTTCGTTAAAAACAACGGGCATGAAAACAACAAAAAGTTTTCACACACGTGTTCATTTGAGTGTGTGTACAGCAGATAGTCAGAAAATTATGACTATCAGCATACTTCAGTACAAGGAGTGTGCTGAAACATTCACTTTGAAAACAAAACGTTTTCATCAAGCGTAAGCTTGAAACCTAATGCAGTTTAGCTGGTAAAAACCAAGCTCTATCAATTTTTAATTGATACAACAAAGAAACCAATCAATATTGATTGGAAATCAACGTTTCAACGTGATTTGAGTTGAAGAGGAACGACTACCGTAACTGGTACAAACTTCCAGCCAAGACCAGTGTCTAGGTATGATGTCAACGTGGGTGGATATTGCACCACCCAAGAACCAAAAGCAATCATGGTTAAGGGGGAGAAGTGACTGAAGAGAGGAGAGGTGACGAAAGTTAGTTCACCTAAGCGACACTTTCGGATGTGTCTCTGCTCTCAGAGCAGACAAAGTAAGATCAACAACAGCACTTGGTGCTGCGTGTGTTGTTTCATTCCCCTCCCTTTTCTTTTACTTTTATTTCATTAAAATTCAATTATTTCACATTCAATTTCATTAAAAATTCCCCCCTTAAATTTAAAAACACCAAAAACTTAAAATTTTAAAACTTTTTCTTGTCAAGCCAGGCTTGTAAAATAGCCCATAAGCCTTGACAGGAAAATATTAAATAAATTTCATTCAACTTTCACAAAAATTTCATTCCCTTCAAAAACTCAAAATCACCAAAATTCCATTCTTTATAACACACACGCCATCATCACCACTGCGACTTGGTACGTTTTGCTGTTGTGTTTGTGTTGTGCATTCACCAATGCTTACTTATAAAACGTTGCATAAAAATCACCTTTCATCAAAAGGTTTAGCATGTTTTACTTGCTAGTGCACCGGGTAACAACTGTTACCTTTGCTTGGGGGGCTGGTTCTCCCTTGCAGCTTGCTTTTATTTTGTTTGCGTGCTTCAAAAGTTTATTTTTTCTGAAATCACAAAATTTTATTTTTCTTTTTTTTTCCATGTGTTGTGTGAATGCTAACAAAACGTTGGCTTGTGTGTGTGTCCATGGTAAAAGGAGCACACACTAATTGCACTGTTCTTTTTCATTTATTGCAGGCCAGAAGATACTAAAATATCTGATGAGCCAAAACCAAAATGAAACGCAAACGCGAACAGCCGAAACTGCTGCCACGTCGTTGACGGGTGCGCCGACTTCAACAACAGCGCAAACAACAGCGGGCACGCTACCGTTGGGTGGCTTAGCCCAGAGTGTGGAGGCACTCACAACAACACAATCGACATCAGGCCTCCCACCACAACAAGCTGTGATACCAGGATCACATCACCCAACTGGGCACCCGGTTTCAACCGCCGGTCAGCCACCTCCTGGCCAAAGTGCACATCTACCGCAAGGCGCCTTTCAGGCTCCAGAGTCGATGGACGATGGCACAGGCAACAAGCTGTACAGCGACGTTGCGGAAGTCGAGCTTGAATACGAACCGGTCGATCCGTTGGACGCCCCGCTTGACTTCGACGAATCGCTTGCTCAGATGTCGGCCGGTGTACAACCGTCGACGATTTCTCCTGAGCACCAGGCAGCGCTTACGCTGGACGAAGCCATCGAATTGCTTGGCTTCACAGATCAAGGTACGTCAGAATTATGCACTGACATCCGGGAACGAACCGGAGCAGACAAAGTCAAAGTGTGGACCGATTATATCGGTGACCTGTATACCAGGGCAAGAGAAGTGTTCCCTAATGTGGGACTGGGCTGGCTGACATTGTCACAGCTCAATGATTGGTGCCAGGTGCCTCCAATGGATGGCCAACGACCTTTGGTCGTGTTGAGAGCAGGCAAACGAATCTATCTAATTGATGATGACTTTGCGCGACGAATTTTGTCGCAAGACACAGAATTCGCAGAGATTCCAAGCGATGAGCTGCACCTGCGCATTACTGCACCACGGGCATCACCAGGCCCATGGGCACCAGTGCCGATCGACGTGCAGCTAAGCAGAGCGAATCTTTTCACGCTATCCAGGCTGACTTCAACCTGGACGGAGGCAGAATTTCAGAATGACCATTCGGCGCACGCAGTGCACCTGTTGGTGAAATCGTACTCAGATGTGATGGCCGATCACGCTCTCACGATGTACGCACTGACGGCAACGTGCGACGAAAGAATCGCGGAACTACCGGTGCCAACGTACGATTCGTCGAACTTGGCAGCGGACATGCCGGTCTGGCCAATCACGCTAGCGCGCTTGGCCGGAAAGAAAGAGAAATCAGGCATGAACCTGAATTGTCTGAAACACGGTAAAGTTTCGACGGTACCAATGCAAACGTACCTGATTAAATCAGATGATTACCGCCAAGGTAAGAAAAGGATGAACGTTGCATCCTACACCAGGCAGATTCCTAAGGAACAACGGAAGCCGAAAGAATTGGCGGCATCGCCAGAACAAGCAGGCTGCTCAAAGCTGCCGTTTGATCTAAAAGAAGAACTGTTGGAAAATTCCAAAGAAAACAGGTTCCCATCGAACATGGATCACGCGACAAGTGTGCTGATCCAACGACAGATCAACGAAGTGGTGCATCGATACGCGCCGTACACAAAAGCACGGAGTCGCCTTCCAGGCGAGATTTTGAGAACGGATGCATATGATGCATTGTGGACTGGACGTGAGTCCAGTTACACGCTCAGAGAAGCGATGAGGCGCCACTCAAGGTTAGTGGGACGTACCATTGGTATGGCAAAAGAAGTGATATGGGTGTCAGACATGCATCCATATCAGCTGAACGAGTTGCTCGATTTCATTCGTCAGCAATCATCAGTGATGAATGGGCATGTGGCGTTTCATTACACGTTCTTCATGCCAATGAGTGGACACACAAAACCCACTGGCACCGCTGAGCAACCGCACTTCATTCCAGCTTCAGTGCGAGCCAACAAAGGCTACGTAGAACAGGTGAAGTACCCGCTGACTCTGTTCATCGCGACAGGCGCGTACTGCGTGGCGATCGATCTGCCGCTGATGTTCGATCCGGCGATGCGCAACGAAAACAGGGCGAAAGTCGATCTGCTGGTCAAGTTCCTGAAGGACGACGCAACCAGTTTCCATCACTGGGAAACGATCGACGATTTCTTCGTGGGCATGAACAATGCCTACTCAGAGGATCTTGAAAAGAAACCTCTGTTCGAAAGGTCGTATCTGCCAAACCACTACGATACGCGCCCGCTCATGCAGAAGATTGGCTTTGCCAATATGAGCGAGCGACCGACACAGTTCACGCCGTGGGCGAACACTTACGTGCCGCCAACGCCGGGCACCGTGCTAACAGTGTTCACGGGCAAAGCGCACGATTTCATCCACTTTTCACAGGATGGCCTGGAGCGCAACCTCATGTACTCTGAGGGCTCCTGGCAACAAAACAGTATCGTACCAAAGAAGTACCTGTTGGACTGGAAAACAAACCAGGGCAGACACTATGCCTTCCACTTCAACTGGGTCGTACTAATCTACGACGCGCTGTTTTTCAGCCTGGCATGTTCAGATGCGTTCGCAGCGACAGGCTACGAGAAGCGAATCGGCAGCCACGTCAAGCCGTGGTACGACACGTATCGAGCGGCGATCGACGTCGGATTGGCGTACATCACGCGTGCTGACGAGAGCCCGTTCGATTGGTACAGCCGACAGCCGGTTGCGCCGCAAGACGTGACGTTCGACAAAACGAACGCGAACTCGCTGACGCGACTGATCTTCGCACAGACGTACATTGAGTACGACAGGGCAGTTAGCTTCGTACAGCAACACCCTGAACAACTGATCGAAGGAACGGATCCAGAAATCCCGCGGGTGAAACACACCCCGACCGAAGAAGAGCCATACAAATATGGCTACGATCTGGTGAAAGATCGACATTTGATGATGCACCAGTACGCACTGAAGCGTACACAAACATTGCGAACAGCAATTAACATTCAAATCAATGAATGTGTGAAGTCAGTGACGTACACACCGTACGCATTGCACAGCATGGCCGAAACGTGTATTCGACATTTCGTATACAGGCTGCTGCAATCAACGACAGGCATCGTGATGACGAACGCCACCAGCAACTACGCGTATCGCCTGGCAAATCTGGTGTACAATGAGGTGCGACGCACGAAGGCACTGTGCTATCTGCAAGGTAAGCACATGTGCAAAGGCGGATGCGAACAAATTCCGCCGAACGAGTACGAAATCGAGCCGTCGGTGCCAAGCAGCTATCTGGGCGTGCAGGTCGAGCCAACTACACCGTGGTTCGACAGGCACTTCTTGAAAGCGGGCACATTGTTGTACAAAGGTGAACAGAACCTGCTACAACACTGGACGCAACAATTGCGTTACACCAACGAACAACAGTTTGTATCAGGACAGATACAGGCGTTGACGAGCTGGCCAGGCTCGTTCCGCATCAGTGGAGTGCGACAGCTAAACAGCTTCGGCTGGGTGGAACCAGTGCCACCCAGCACGAGACGAAGGTTTGTGTCAACGGAAGTTGACGGCATGAACAAGTATTCATGCAGAAACGAAGATGTGTATCCAACAGATACGACACCAGAAAAGGTGAATGAGGACTGGAAACGAATAAAAGAAGAAGGTCCGACGAACACGCACACGGACATCGACATGCTGCAAACTGTGTCGGCACAAATCAACATGCCGACGTCAAGACTGGCGACGTTGCCGCTGCACATGGAGATGGACTTCGCGACAGCGCGGGCGCTGACATTGGCGATCCTCGTGCGCGCATCGTTGGAGCTCGTTTTCCAGAAGCTCTATAACGTTCCGTCGGAACGTTATGACCAACTGGTCGCTGCACTTGTGCAGTTGAACAGGAACGCGGATCAAACGATCCGGCAGTCTTGCGACTGCAAAACGATTTTCCGATTTTTCAACCCGTTTTATTGCAGCCTACAAACGATTCGAAAGCGCACAGATGGCAAAACGACACGCCACTCGCTCCGTTGTGCCAAGGCAGCGCGCATTTGCGATCAGGATTTGTTCGCAATGCACCAGCTGATCGAATACGTGCGAGTGTGGTGGACAATCGTGTCGAACCACACAAGTTTGCCGTTCAAAGCGGAGTTGATTGAGGCAGTGAAACTGCGCAGCCAGGAGCGTATTTTGCGAACGGCTGAATTGATTCGAAAGTTAGTGGGTCAAACAGAAACCCCGCCACGAAAGCTCAACTTGGCGTTACAAAGACAACGTCATAAAGAGTACAGGGAACTGTTGTCTCCAACGGAGGCGCCATCGGACATGGACGCTTCCGCGGCAAGTTCGGGCGGCACACCATTCACGCCGGATATGATGACGCAGGAGCAACAACGACAGGCGTTGCAGCGCTTGGAATATCAACAGCAACAAAAGATGTTGCAGGCTGCTTGGCAGCCAACACAACAGATTCCGTTGCGAGCGAAACATATTCGCGAAAAACAGCAACAAGCCGGACAGCCGAGTTTTCACCCGACTATCCCTGGCGCAATACAGTTTCGGCCGCCACTGCCAGTCGCACAATCGTCTGGTACGTTCACAATTGGACAAATCACACCACCTAGTGGTTTGCCAGGAACAGCGTGGGCACAGGCCGTCGAAAATCAGGTTGCACAAGAACGACTGCAACGGTTGCGTTTTACGCAACCACCACCACTGAGAACGCCAGAGCAACAACAGGGCCGAACACAGAGCCAACCGCAGCAAACGCCGCAGTCGTCACGTTCGTCGTACGGGTCCGAGTACGAGCCACCGCCGAAGCGCACGCCAGTGGACGGTGACCAAAGAAGACGATCACGGTCCACTCGTGGACCCGACACAGCGGCGAAACGCCAGCGCGAGAAAGCGGCCGAAGAAATTCGGCGCGACACTCAGCGTCGCCAAGCTCAGGATGAGTTGACAGATTTGCCACTAACGTTGCGATGCCCGTTATCCGGTTTTGCTAATCCTAAACCGCGGGCAATACAAAAGAAGGAAAACGAAAAGTTTTTCCGTGACACACAAGAAGTTCACGAAACACCAGTTGAATTGCTGTCTGCGATGGCTGCAAACGCAGAACAGTTCACAACACCAATCACGGCACATGATTTGGTGGCCATAAAAGTGCAGGAAGATCCTCGCAAAGCGCAGAAGTACATGCGACCACCGTACGATGCGCTGCCACGACCGGTGTTCGTGGAAAACGAGACGACGAAGCCGTTGACGGACACGTCGAAAGAGGCGGAAGAGAGGCGCACGAATTTCTACAACAGTGTGCCGCAACCGCCAGAGGACAACCTGCTGCCGATCGATGCGCCGTCGGTGATCGCAGTGCAGGACACCGGCCTCAGAATGTTCATGAATCCACGCGGATTCCTCGCAGAACTTCTGCGTCAAAAAGGCTCGCACGTGCAACACGTGATCAAGCACTTGGCGTATGAAATCAGTCATACGCCACAGACAGAGTTCAATGGGGATCCGCCAGATCCACGCTACATTGGTAACAATAAGCCAATGGAGAATGTGACGATGATGCAAACACTCATGCTCGCAGAAGCAGAGCGTGAAAAGCAGACTGGCGTCAAGCTGCGCTCGTTCCTGCAACCGATGTTCTTGGAGCCAATTAGGGGCCCAATGCATCGTTGGACGGCGCAGGAACAGTACGCCTTCTACCACAGTTTCACCACTGAGGGTTGTCCGCGAGTCACTGCGGAGCACAAAGATGATCTGCAAAAGCAGAATGTTCCAGAGCTCACAACAATTGAGTTGACGGACATCAAGGAGGAGCCGATGGACGTCGTGGAAGAGCAGAAGGCGGCGTACGACGAACAATTGCAGCGAGAGTTGGCGAAAAGGATGGAGGAACAGCGCCAACGATGGAAGCAGTACCAGCGACCAGCGGGCCTGTCAGCGAGACCGGCTACTTCGCAATCGCAGGCAAGTTCGACGACAGTGCAGTCGTCGGAACTGATTCCAGAATTCAATGAAATATTGAGACGCCAAGTGACAGTAAACAGACCAGGTCTGACTACAACCACTTGGGGTGAAGATTCAGATGTGCAATCAGTGATTTCAGGCACGACAGATCCAGACGTCAGTGTCTTTGACTACGCTTGTACCACTTGTGGGTACGAGGGTCATGTGAGTACCGAGTGTCCACTTGACCCTAGACTAGTACAGGTGCAAGACCCCTTGCGTACGTTGACTGAAATTCAGTCAACGGCTCCGATTGGCGATGCGCAAGTGCAACGCTCTGCAGCGGCGATTACCGACTCAGAAAGCATGCGAGCGCAAGCGGCGTCGACAAAACGAAGCAGCCGTGAACAATCGAAGTCGAGGAGCAAAAAGGACACCGCAACGACAAGTAAAAGTCCAAGAAGACAGAAACCTAAACACGGCATTGAGGTGCCAAAAACGTTGGTGGGACTACCACAACAACAACATAGTACTCCGAAAGGAAGTACAGTGCCTTCGGGGCACAGTCACAAAAAGAAGCAAACGGACACTGCTAGAGTGTCGGGTGTTTCAGCACAGGCGCAAACGACACAAGGGCAACAGCGGGAAACCCCACGCGCAGTCGATGAAGACGTGATTCGAACGCCGGGCCACTCACGCGCAACGCCGTCACCGGACGAAGCCGCGTGCGAGCTCGGTAGACATCATCGACGCCAGCTGCCGTTTGCGAAGCCGACTGATCCACCACTGCCACAGAGACAGCAGCCGCCAAAACAGTAACGAACACTAAAAACATCGGCGGCAACAGCTGGACGTTCTTTTCTTTTGTTATTCATCTGTGATTAAAAATTACTGATGATTGATCAAACGTTTTTTTTATAATTCACAAGTTTGTGTAACCACTCTGCTTGCGGAGTGGCTTGTTCTTGTTTTTTTTTGTTTTTGTTTGTTTCGTTTCTTTTCGTCCAGTTGTCACTAATTGTTTGAAAACTCAAAAATTTACTAGTCTCGTGGCCGTACATTCCAGTTTGCGTGTCTGTGTTTTTTTTCTTTTTCTCACAGTTTTTCTTTTCTTCCACCAACAGTGATCTCTTAATAGTGATTACCTTTCAACACATTCATTTGTGGTCTCGTGGAAGAGACCTTTCTTTTCGGGGGGACAGTTGTCAGGTCCACTATTGGACGCTACTGTGCAACTGTTCCCAAAATCCTAAACTACTCTTTATTTTTACCGTTCAACATCCACATCTACAATAGTTAACCTATTTCTTGTCAATTGGTCAACACTTTCCAACTGCATTTAACTGTTTGTGCAACATGTGTTCTGGATGTACGAATACTCAAACAATAAAAGTTCTTGAATATAGTAAAGACTTGTGTTGTTTGGGGTTGGATTGCGTGGCCGCCTCCACGGGCGGATACGCAAGGTCGCCTGACTCGTAGGCGTACAGGCGATTTACTGACTACAGCCGGTAACGTATTGCTGGTCCTCCGGCGCCAGTGTAGATTATACGTTCTGCTTTAAGTCTAATCAACAACAAGAGCTGTAACCAAGAGTAGCAGTTTCTTTTATTTTATTCATTTAATAATTGTAATACAATAACTCGCTAGTTTGGTCATCCCAAGAGGTGATCACTAACGAAGGACTGAGTCATTCAACAGGTGATGTTCCTCAGTCCAACTGTCCGTGATGTGAGCATCGGCATGTCGACCGTACGAGACCCCGTTCAGTGTCGGCGAACAGATGTGACGGACCTACGTCGGGAACCCGTGTCGCGGGACGGTGGAACGGCGGCCGACTGGCTGACTCGGCGCCCTGGCGTAGAATCACAATAAGAGCCATATTTTTGCG
>JASANC010005608.1:0-31129 GCA_030248135.1 Theristus sp. LFF4_11 | reverse complement strand
ACACGAGAATACGCATACGTCAGTATGAGCGGGCTTTAACTGAGCAGGCATCTACCGTGTAATTGTCAATCTTCCTGGCAACAAATCGCCGAATCGTGACAACCCGTGAATGTGGCTCTTCTTTCACAGGTGTACGCCCAGAACCGCATGCACCCGGCCCCAGCACGCCTGCAGTTCTTCAATTGTCCGTGGCATTTCTCGTTGTTCCAGCGAGTGACAGCGAGCCAAGGCACACGCCATTTGTCGTTTCTGAATGAGTGCAACTCATCGAAGGACTTGATCTTTCCGGACGCTTTTGACACGGACGTAACCGACCGACACGATAAGCGAAAACTGGTCTATCTGACGCCGGATAGCAATAGAACGCTGAAGGTGTTTTTATTTATTGGCTTTTTTTCTTTTTCTTTTTGTGAGGCTTGTCTTAATGCTGCTTTCAAGGAATTTAGTTGTAATCACCTTGCCCAATGGATTTTCAAGGGAGAATGGGTGTTTTTCTTTTGTGTTGCCTTGGAAATCAGGCGACGTGAGCTTTCTCAAATGACCTGCACTAAGGTTCGAAACAGTGCTATTTTTGGGCTGATGCATTCCATTGTTCAAAAACGCAGTGTCCTAATTGGCTGCTTTGTCATAAACATGCAAAATTCTGGCGTTTGACCAAAGTAGGTGCTAGCGAAAAAATGTAACTTTCAACAGTTTACTTTGAAAGCACTAATATTGGCCAAATCGTTCAAAGTTTTTTTTACAAAAGGAACCCGAATTTTATCCATGCAGACCGTAGACAGCGAGTTGGTCTACATCATCGGCGGCGTGTGGCGACGTCCAAGCGGGCCGATCACGCTGGCGAAGGCGCGCAAACTCGGCATCGCACACGCACGCCTGCCGATTCAGGAGAGCGTGCGGTATGCGGTTTTCTTTATTTTTTCTTGTGATAAAATTATTTTTACCCAGCACTTCTTTTTTTGCCCGAAATTTTTGTCCCAAATTTTTTTCTGCTCCGAAGTGGTCGAGTGTTTTGTGTGGAGTGGCTCATACATTCCGACGTTTCTCAAAGTTGTTGTTGTTGTTGTTGTTCAGATTTGGATTGGAATTTATGACAAAGTAGTTCCATTTTTGTCCTGAGACTTAATGCGCGCATAGATAGGTAAATAGTTTTATGCATGACGCGGCAATTTATCCCACTCATCAAAGTAGGGCGAGTCACTTGAGCTATTTTGAATTGTCACGTAAAGATTGAACACGAACCGCCTGACCCTGGTATTGTATGCAGTTTTTATAAACAGGAGTGCATGGTCTCCAGGCCAGATCAGGAAAAACGGGACCTAAGTTAAAACTATTCTCTTGCTCTTGCTGAAACTGCGAAGACAGCATCAGCTACGGCGATTGCTTCTCTCTACGCAGCCTGCAAACGGGCAACGCCCAACTGCTATGCAACCAGGTGCTGACGATACTGCTCGATCGATTCATGCGCGCCGACGATGACGAGTCGTGGGCGACCACAATCGCACGCCGAATCAACAAACGAAAACTGGAGCCACCGAAGGAAGAGCGCATTCGTCGAGCGAAAATGATCGTCAGCACCACTGATAGCATTCTGGAGATGTTGCCTGATGTGCCAAGGAGGCGTCACACGGTCTCGCTGTTTAGTGGCGAGCGGCAGACGGTGCAGGACTGGGCGGCGACGGTGCACCGGAGTAGTAAATGGCGGATGGAGTGAATGCGAGCGAAAGTGGGGTTGTTTGCGGCTGTCACGCTTTTCTTGCAGGAGATAGAGCGTGTGATACTTTGAATTCATAGTAAAGGCCCGTTTATACCTGATGTATGCAGACGTACGTCGACGTACGTCTGTATGAACGGTGGTAGGCAATAACACGAGACCTAAAGTGACGTGACGTGCCGTACCGTATCCGCATACTTCAGGTATAAACGGGCCTTTACAACAAGAACAGTTGAATGTATCGGGTTTGGCTGGAATCATCAAACATCCCGTTTGTAGCTGAATGAGGTTTTTTGCAACTACGATCCCGTTCGTTCTTCTTTCACGAGCTCTGTATTCTGCGAAAAACGTGACAGGTTCAAACAAACTTACTGTAGACATTCATTTTGCTACCTTTTTCTTCCCAGTTCCCAATGCTCTGTTTCTGTTCATTCGGTATTTTGTGGTAGAATGTTCACAAGACTACAACAATGATTCATTGCTGTGCTGTTCGCAGAAGGAAACTTTGTTGGTTATGTTATGGTGGGATTTGTGACCGAGAAAATGACACACATGGTTTTATGTTGGTGTGAAAATCTTTACAGTTTTACAGAAAAAGTTTTACGTTTTATCTGAATCATTAACATATGCAGTGAAACTGGATGCATCGCACTGCTGGAACCAATCAGCGAACCATATTCAAAGCAAACAATCTCCCGATTGCTATGATTTACAGTCTGACTGTGTATGTTTTGTTGTCAACCTTTTTTTGTATGTTTATGTACCTTTCCGGTACCTCATTTCTTTTGTCTGTTGACTGTTCAACTGTCTCAGTCGCCAGTTTGTCTAGTCGATGCACAACGACAAATGAATGGAAAATAATAAAATTGAAGTCGATTATTTTATTATTCGGAATTGTACTGATTAAACGGTTTCAACAATGTCCACAAGGCGAATGCCTATCTGCAAAGTTTCACTGCTGTGTATCAGTGCAAAAACTGCCCGTTTACACGTGAAGAAACACCAGAAATCCGTTTTTTAGCAGAAATCACGTATGTACGATCAATAAAAACCATCATCAATCAATGACGTGCGTGCGTCGGTTGCTTCAGCCGCTATCGAACAACGTCAGCCGTTATCGCCTCTGCAACTTCCGCTCTTCTACGCCAAAGTTGGCCAACGTCGATTCAAATGGAACTCCACCAGCCGAACGAAGTGATCCACCGAATAGTCGCGATCTTGGTGACGTCACACGATTCCAACCACCGCCTGAGCTGCTGAACGAACACACGGACGTTCATGGCCGTCGGAGGCTGCTCGCTTTGGCTGAAGAGTTGACGGTCGGTTGGGGTATGGTCAATCGTCGATTGGTAGAGGACCGGTTCTTTTTCTGACGTATGCAGACGTACGTCAGGTATGAATAGTTTGCAATAACACGAGACCTAAAGTATGCAATTTGGAGTTTTCGGTTCAGCTGCGCTGTTAGTGCACACGCACATTGCAGCAAATGAAGCACGGAAAACTGGCTTTGGGCGGCGCTGCTACTGTTTCTTTCTTGAGTGTTTGTTTGTCGCAGCGATTGTAACGAACTTACTTGCATTTCTGAAAAATTAGATGTAGCAACTGGCAATTAGCATAATAAAAGCTGTGAGTAGCTTTTTAATATAAAACCAGTCGGGTCATGCAAAAATAAGCAAGCAAGCTCAAAATGAGTTGTAGCAAATTTGATTGAAACTGCAGGTAATGCATTTCGTGTCACCGATTATGCCAACGGAGCCGCTGACTGTTGACGACTGGCGATCCTTGTTTGCGATTGGTTCGTTTTTTTTGCTTTTCGTATCAGATTCTTTTACAGTCATAAAGTATGGTTGTTTAATCTGTTACGTTTTTCGCTGTGATTCAAAGTTGCTCACTGCTCTGTATTCTGTGAAATAGTGGCAGAGGTTTAAAATGAACACACGTTAGTTCTGTGCACATGGGTTACGTTGAGAGATACTTATCGACCACGGCCAGTGAAGTGAACACTTAACCTGAGGTCGTTCTTGGACGCATTTCGCAATTTCAATTCGTTCGACGGTTTTTGTCGTGTTTCAACGTTTTACTCAACTTTCTTTTAAAGGCAACATTTACTCCACTCTCCTTCTTCTATCACCAGGCAGCGCCCGTGAGCGAGTCCGATACGTGCAGCGCTACGTGGTGCAACGAAACGCGCGCAGGCGACGAAGGAAAACGAAGAAGCGAACGACGCTGGAAGAAACGTTGACACGGAATAATGGACGGTTCACGGATCGACCGAATCAGATCATGCGACCCGTGAATCAGCAAGGTTCATTTGTTTGTTCTTTTCGATTGTGTCATGCAACCGTTTTTTGGTTGCATCGGATGTCTCCTGTTCATACTGACGGATGCGTGCGTATACGTCACGTCACGTCACGTCACAAGTCTTGTGTTCCAGCATACAACCGTCTGTAGACAGCGGCACTGTGCTGTTACATACATCACGTCTCGTGTTATTTATTGTGTAATGTAGGTATAATACCATCCATGGAGACGTGCCTTTCACGTACGCCACCATACGTCAGTATGAACAGGCCTTGACAACCACAAACAACAACAACGAATTCCACCACTGCAGCGATCGTGCGCAGCTACGAACGTCGTCAGTGCTATCGACTGATGTGCCCGCGCGACACGATGACCGTGGCGGTGGATTTGCATTGGATCAACGGCGAAACGATGGTACAGGGCGCGTTCAATCGGTTGAACAGGCAACTGAATCTGGTGAGAGATGGGTGAATGTTGGGGTAAATGGGTGGGTGAACTTGTGGTGCAATGGGCTCGCTCCATTTGGGGAAGGGGGGCGTTTTTGGGGCATCAATGAGATTGAATATAACCAATATAACCAATTGAATATAACCGTTTTCGGTGGCTTTTGGTCGCTGGTTGCGCTATTACTACCCGGTATCTTTAGGTCTACAAACTGGGAGCTTTCCACTGAGCCACTGAGACTTTGGTCACTGTTCAATCAGCATTCACTTGGGTTGACGTGGGAAAAAAACGGTTTTTTTACTAACCCCAACGTTGAACGATAATCATTTTTTATTGTTCAATTTCTGTTTTTTGCAGATGCACGATATCAATCGAGCGCATCACTCTCCATGTCGACTGCTGTTCTTCAATTGTCCGTCAATGTCAAACGACAAGAACAGTCATTTCTTCAAATCCAGCAGACTATTCTGTCCAGATGAGAAGGACACTTCAAAAGATGAACAGTCTAATCGAAGAATACAATCGAAATCCACTCATTTGTATCCGGACTGCCTTTCGCACGACCTCCTGGAGTTGTATTCACCAGATCAACTGTTGTATTTGACACCGCACAGCTCGAATGTGTTGCAGGTTGGTGCGGATTGGGTTGGTATTCATATTTTAAAAATTTGATAAATTTGAAATATTTGAAATGAGAACTATAGAGTGTCACTGGCAGTTTTGATAAATAAGAAATTTGATTTGATCTTCTTAGAATTCACAGATGGCGATCTGGTACAGTATGTTCGTCTAAACCTGTCACTTTTATTTCGCACAATGAGGAGCTCGAGAGAAAAGAAAGAACTTGATTGGAGTTACAAGAAAACATGTTTGTTTCACATGCTCTGCATTCTGCGGAAAAAAAGTGACAGATTTAAACAAACATACCTTAAAGGTCTAAATCTAGCCGCTTAGCTACTCATCATGCTCATAAGACAATATCACCTTCCTTTTTTCACACGCATCAGCCCAGCGAACCCATCGCTCTTTTTCCACTGCAAAAACATTCACAATAAAAACTGAATCGAAACGTTAGCACCTCTTCCTCTGTAAGCATTTTGTTTTTGAATTTCATTTTTTCAATTCAGTCAGTCGACTCGGACCTGGTCCACGTGATTGGCGGGATAATTCGAAAGCACAGTCCCGCGGTGACACTGGCCAAGGCAAAACGACTGGGCATCAAACACGCCAGACTGCCGTTGCATCACTGTGCAAAGTCGGTCGGAAGTTTTTTTCGTAATAGTTAGAACATGTCAGTGTCATGGCAACTGATCGATGGGCCAAAATATGATCTTTTAATTTTGTACCGAGACTCAACGCATTGATAGGTAAACAGTTTCATGCATGACGCGCGAATTCAAAATGGGCAAAATAATTCGAATCTCCTAAATAGGGCCGGAGTCAGTTGGGCGATTTTGAGGTGCCACATGAAGAGTGAAGCCAGTTTTTTTCCACGTCTGCGCACGCATTCAGTCGCAGAATTTGAAAAAAAAAGATAATACCTTCCGTGTGAGCAATTCTGCAAAAACATGCGGTCAATCACGCCACACATTTTTGCGTGAGCTGCCCGCAGCATTCGCATTCTCCAGCCTGCACCCCGGAGTCGCCGCCCCTGCCGCCAACGCGCAAGTGACACTGCCGCAGTGTCTCTCGATTCTACTGGACGTCCACCTAACCGCTGATTGGTCGTCCGCATTCCGCCGCCATTTGAACGTGCGACATTTTCGCGCGGCATCGCCGTCAGCAACGAGAAAACGCGCGGAACTGAAAACACTGACCAACGCGATCGTCCGTCTGCTGCCTCCGGTGCCATCGGTCGGCGAGCGGCGAGCATTTTTTTCGACGTCGATTGTCGATCGAACGACGACGACGGTGCGGTTGGAGGGAAGTGCCCCTTTGGACGGGATGGCAGTGGAAGAGGACGAGAGGAACCGGTTTCAGGAAATCGCGGTGCCGGTGGAGGTGATGGCGGAGTTGAAGAGCAGCGAGGATCGCGAGCGAATGC
Source organism: Theristus sp. LFF4_11 (assembly GCA_030248135.1). NCBI lineage: Eukaryota > Metazoa > Nematoda > Chromadorea > Monhysterida > Xyalidae > Theristus > Theristus sp. LFF4_11. The sequence goes on along the minus strand of JASANC010005608.1, from coordinate 24,623 downwards.
GCGCGATACTCGAGGAGGTCAAGGTGAGAGCGTGCGCATTTTTAGATTTGTGTTGTGTTTAAAGGGCGTAAGAAACTCAGACGACGACAGAAATCAATAAGTTTGGAACGTGCAGAAGGTGCACTGATGCTTTTAGCAGTTGGTGGCCAGTGGTTGCTGAGGGGCAGATCGCTGAGGAGATCACCTCTGTTGTTGTTGTTGTTTTGGCGGCTGACCAGTGTTGCTATTCGTATCAGGCTCGGTGTTGCGCCGAGAGTTGCATGACAGACATATGCCGAGCTAGTCGCACTCCGGCGCATTCTGAATTTTTATGTTTATTTTTAATATTTGAAGCACGCCCCCCACCGATTCCGGAAACCCGAAGGTACCAAACTTCTGTGGGTTTTGGGGAATGGACGGCTCACCACACCATCCCGTGGAACCAATACCGTCGCCACGTGACGGGGACAGCCTCTAAGCCCCGCTCTGTCCTGGGGGCACCAGTGATCTCAGCCCGATTTAGTGAATTTCCAATGCCTTTCGCAGACGCTCTACTACATTCACCCGGTGATGCCTGTCTCCGCCCCTTCGCCAGACGCCTGGCGCGTTCTGTTCGACTGTACGAGCGCTGCGAAGCGTCTCGCCTACTTGCGGCTGCTTGCGAGACGCGACCAACGTGGCGAGTATTTGAGACGGCGGCTGAAGCGACTCCGTGAACGCACGGAACAGCGATTGGCTGCTGATGATGACGCGCAGCCAGTCATCATACGGCTGAACACGCCGGACTACTTGGGTTCGGCTGTAGTTTAGTTTCTTTTTAGTTTTTTACCTTGGGCTTGGGCTTTCACTTCACATAAAGGAACATGAATTACAGTCGAACTCTAAATTATAGGCAATCAGCTGATTGGTTGGTGGTTTCTGCGCACAGAATGCAAGCAGCAACCAATCAGCTGTTTGGATATGCCATAGAGTTAAGGCGCATTCTTGAAGCAGCATTTACTGACCGCCTTGCTATGTTTTAAGAACACAGCTTGGCGTCACTAAATGCTGCTTCATGAATGCCGCATTACGCAGTTGAACAAGCGCACGAAATGCGCAAGCGGTGCTACGCGTTGATGTGTCCCGACGACACGCCCACAGTCGCAGTGGACATGCACCACGCACGAACGCTGCACAGTCCGGGCGAGTTCGCGAAGTTTGCAGTGCAGATGAGACTGGTCTGTCAGTAGATCGGAGGGATTTGGGAAGATGATGGTTGTTTTGTTTTGTTCGTATTGTCGAACTCTAAATTATAGGAAATCGGCTGGTTGGTGTGTGATCACTTATCATCACAGGTGTTTCATGTTTTCAGTGCAGGACAGTCTCCGCCGCCACAGCACTGCGCGCACATTACAACTAGTTCAAACACTGTTTCTTGCACAGCCTGTTCCGCAAAGTGCGGCACAAAATGCGGTGCGGAACTAACCCGTTCCCGTCCCACAAACTTTTGTTTCGCCCGGTCCCGTCCCGAAACCGAAAACCCGAAAAACGCCCATCCCCAGTTGTGCATTGATTAAAAAATAAATAAAAGTGGACCATCTTTTCCCACAAAAAAAATTGCCAAATTCGCTCAGATTCACACGGAGAACGGCCGTCACGTGCAACCGTGTCGCCTGCAGTATTTCAACTGTCCGCTCAATCACAGCGCCCTCCTGCGCAAGCACATCGCCATGAAAGCGACCCATTTCAAATCGCTCTCGTTTCTCGCGCCTTCCACGGACGACGACGTCGCCACGATCCCTGCCGCCGGCTGGTGGCACCCGCAAATTCGACCGGACGTTTTCCGTGAGGAGCTCACACAGGTGTACGAGCCGGAGCGACTCGTCTGTGTCACGTCGAAAAGCAGAAATGTGCTGCATGTGTGTGGTTTTGTTGTTGTTTTTTGGTTGTTTTTTGTTTAACACTGAGATGCGTAGTTTTGTTGTTGTTTTTTATTTTTTTTTGTCGAGTAAGTTTTTTTTCCTTTGACACTGAGATAAGCTCAGCAAAATAAGGTGGAACGAGGCCAAGATAACTGAGCGCCAGTGGATTGGTTAAATGGATCGATAATGTAAACCACCTAATTCGGTTTCAATGTTAGATTTTTGTGGCCTGTGAACGGAATTACACCGTAGATGTAAAGGTTCCGATGCATCACAAAAGTTTGTTTTTCATTTAGCACCTATCAGCGGAGTGGTATGATCGTGAAAGTGCAAGTGAGTTAAGCACCATTTGCTGTGCGATATTTCGTGCCATTTCACCCACTTTTATCATTTTTTTTCAGAAACTCGACTGCCACTCGGTGTACGTCATCCCGACGACGGTGCCCGGCCGATTCCAACAGCAAGACGCATTGACCCGTGCGAAGGAGCTCGGACTGCGGCATGCGGCGTTGCCGCGGCACTTGATCAAATGGTTGGTCGGGTTTATATCGCCATAAAACCACGGTAGGTTGGAAAGCGTGCACGAGGTACATAGACAGATAAAACTGGCTGGGTGGGGGGAGGGGACTGATTGGAAGCTGCGCTTATTGGTTTCCAATTTTTTTTTGTTGCACGAAAACTAAACCACCAATAACGAGATCGAGCTGTCAGTCCACTGGTGTGATGCACACAAAAAACAGGGGCTTAGAAGCGGTCCCTCTCGTTGGGAGGCATTGGCTCAAGGGACGACAAGCCTTCACACCAAACCATCAGCCAGGCCATGAACAACAACCAAACCATCAGCTTCAGTTTTCTAGAACGGGTGTGCTACATACAGTCTACCTCTATAACATATCCAACTAGCTGATTGGTTGTTGGTCACGTGACGCATGGAAACCACACTCCGCCTCCACAGCAATCCATGTGCAACGTGCATGCGTCGACCAATCAGCTAGTTGGACATGATATGGAGTTCAGACTGTACAACTTGCGAATGGAACACTGTTGCCCAACAAACAGTCGTTTTGTTCGTCGTTCTTTCGCATCATCTGGTGCACATCATCCTCATCATCCTCTCCAGGGCACAGCGTAACACGAGCTTCAGTCCGCATCAGCAGTTCGCCATTCTGCTGGACGTGCTGGCGCATGGCGACTGGCGACGCGCGATGCTGCGACGCGCCAGTGCACGGCAGTTGACGGCGCCGACAATTGACAGCTTGAATCGAAATCTGTATGTATGACCTATTTTCTCAAACGTGTCCCACTGAAATGACGTCATGTGCCGCCAAACATGCGCTTGCCGTTCACAAGAAACCAGACTTTCCGTTTAACCGATTTCTTTCCGTAAACAAATGGTGAATGTCGAATCAGTCACACCAAACTGACATTTTACTGCCTGTACTTTGACAAGCGGGCGTTTTTAAAGAAAATGACGTCATTTTAGTTCGGACACGTTTGAATAAATCCACAATATTATGCTTCTATTCTGGGTGCCGAGCCTCAATGCGCGTATAGATAAGCAAGAAGTTGCATGCATGACGCGGCAATTCAAAATTGGTTAAGTTAGCCGCGTCTTCTAAATAAGGCCGGGTCACTTGGGCATTTTGATTTGCCACATAACGACTGAAACTGGTTTCCTCTCCACGTCTGCAAACGCACTCAGTCGCACGCAGAACCTAAAAAATTGATAGTGACGCCTCATTCATGGAGTCACGCGCTGGCTGACGTCACTTGAGTGCAGTAAAAAACGTTCATTCTGCGCAATCACAAATTTTCACTATTTTTTTCGATTTCAGAGCTCGCAAGGCCGAATTGGAACACACCCTGTCGACACTGCCGCCTGTCCCCGAGCGCACCCACCGTCAGCCACTCGCGAGCGGGGTGACCGTGCCAGAGTTTTTCTGATTGTTTTCTGCTGTACGATGATTTTTCGTTTGAACCTGTCACTTGCAGAGCTAGCAAAGAACGAAACATCGGGACTGGGAGTTGCAAGAAAACATAAACATGTTGAGCGATTGTGGGGTGTTTGGTTTCATTCACCAAACCGATACCATACTGTAATCCAACGTCTCGCATCCTGTGTTCTGGTAGAAAGTGGCAGGTTTTATCAAACGTATTCTGGCTTTTTTATTTTTTTAAATTTATGACATTTTGGTTGCGCAGACTCGGCATTCTCAAAACATTCAAATCTGATTCTATTGTGGAACGGTTCGCACCACATATTCGAATTTGGAAGCCAAAAAGCTGTGGACTGTTGTTGCGTTCGCTTCAGATTAGTTGGTTTCTGCTTTTTCTAGTCAGATTTTATCTGGTCCTTCGAAAATGAAGAAAAATACAAACACACCTTCCACATCAGCCGCGCTAACTTGTTAGCAAAAAATGCTGAATTTCACTCACGCGAAGAGGCTCCCGCTCACAGCATGCCCGCGACGGTGTGGGGTACCGATGTGCGCAGCCCTCAAAACTGGTGTGCAGCCCGCAAGAACAAACTGCGAGCTTTGCTGTCATTGCACCGGCTGCCTTGCAAATGGTGCAGAGCCCTCAAAGTGGTGCACAGCCCTCAAACCGGTGTCGCCAAATCGCCACTGCAAAAATTTCTTGCGGGCTGCACACCGGTTTTGAGTGTTGCGCACATCGGTACCGCACACCTTCACACGGGTATGATTCACACATAGGAAAACAGTTATCGAGCAAAGTAATACAGCCAGAGACGAAAACAAAAAAACCATTTTCAAACAAATGGCAACCAACATAAATAAAACACACAATGTACAACCTAGAATTCACAAAAAAAAATGAAATGTAAGACAAGCGCTTTGTTTGGAACACGAGAAAAAAAACGGTAAAAATCACTGTCCGATCACGAGAAAGAATGTGTCACGGTCAAACACAATTGAAAGAAAAAAGCTGAACTGAACACACACAAAACCATGCAGAATAGCAGAAAAACCACGGAGCATTGACAAAAGTTCATTGTTTTTGAGTCAGAAATGAAACCTCGAAACTGTACAACACAGAGAACTCAAATAAACAAACAAAAAATGAAACGAGCAAAATAAAAATGAACACTTGGTTTTTCAATCAAGCTCACTGGAAAGACCAGATCCGTGGACAGAACAGAAAAATTGCAAACCCGTCGCACAGATCCACTGGAGTGGGGGTGGGTTGTGATTGCATCTGAATATTCCACCAGACCAGACTGGTTGACCGTAGCCAGTTTTTCTAATCGAGTACTCCGCTCTAATCTGATCCACAAGTCGACAAAAAAAACGAAAAAAGCGCTTAATTTAATACCACATCGAAGAGTATCATCATTATTATCCAGAAAAAAATCCACTCAGATGAGCACCGTTTGGTGGTCGGCCACGCTTTTATTACCATCAGTTTTCCATGGCAACTGTTGCCGCGTCTGCTGGTCTGTCGTCGTCGTCGTGGCCGCCGAATGATGCGATGTTGTTGAGTTGATCGACTGTCTCGTTGCGAGATACTGCTGTTGGTGTTGCTGTTGCGAACTACCGCCACTGCTGTTGTGGTTGTGATTAACGAAGAACGTCTCGATTGGCTCCGCCACACCCTTGACTCGGATGTAACCGCAGGACTCTAGCGAGTAGCCGTTGCGGACCAGCGCGAATGCCGCCTCCGGTGTCACCTGCATGGCGGTTTCTTTGTAGGAAGTTTCAGGGTTTTTTTCATTTGGATCGAGAGTAGCTTGATCTGGGAGTCGCTTGTTCTGATGCGGGATGCGTTTTCAGTGTTGAATAATGTGGAAACGTAACCAATCAGCTGATAGTTTACAACTTTTAACGCTAAACTGTGGTTGTCTCGATCACACAACAAAAACAATGATTACAATCCTGGTCCGAAGACAATGATGACGCAATATTGTTGCACAGTCGACAGCAAAACAAACACACTGGCACACGCTCTATGCTAAAACATCGTGTGTGCGCGTTTGCTTGTGACTGTGCAGCATTACTGCATGTGAAGGCCAGTTTATATGCGGACCTTTACAGAGTGCAATCTACAGTCTGACTCAATAACATATGCAACTAGCTGATTGGTTGGTGATCGTGATACATGCATTCTGTGCAAATGAAAGACCGACGCGTCACAGCAAGCACAGAAGGCATGCATCACGTGACGTGACCACCAACCAATCAGCTAGTTGGAGATGTTATTGAGCTAGACTGTATGCGCAGTCCAGAATCTGTCCAAAGCAAGCAAAACCAATCAATAACAAGCAAGCGCACACGCACGTGCACACGACCGGCGACTCCGTGCGTGTCCATGCGACTGGCCATGTTGACGGTGTGGCCCCAGATGTCGTATTGCGGCTTCTCAGCACCGATCACGCCGGCCACTAACGGACCGTACGCCAAGCCTGTGAGCCGACATCGATGGTTAAACATATCAAACGTGTAAAAACAGTGTGCTTCGATGGTTAACATTAAAAGTGTAAAAAACGTGTGTTTCATTCGAACTGAGAGTGCCCCGAATGACTGTGCCTTTTAAATTATCGAAATCGAATCGATGCATCCAGCCAATCAGCGCGCCAGTGTTTGAGTATCACCGACCTTGTTCAAACAAACTCAACAACTGTCGTTATTGATGGTTCACGAGGAAAAATGAAACGGAACTAGCAGTCTTAATAACCCGTTGAAAGTGTGAGAAAAACAAACGGTGAACAACAATTGAAACGATTCAACAACGTTCAAATAAAGAATCTGAATCTGAATCTGAAATATCGCTTTTGACTTTTACCGTTCCGCAGCGGAACAACAACGTCACCAAAGGAAGAATGGGATGAGATGGGAACAGGTGGCAGTGAGAGTGGCCTTTTGTCTATTTTCTATTCACCAACCAATTCCAAACTTCATTTCTTATTTTAACAGCAACAACAAACAAAGAATGCAAACAGACAAAACGGGCACCACCGCCAGCACCAACCGATGCGCAGTTTGAACGACTGAAACGCGTCCTTGTTGATGCAGTCGAGGCGTGTCTGCATCGCCAGGGCGAATTCGAGCATCACGGCCGCGTGACGGGTGCTGTCCTGGACGCAAAAATGGACAAAAATGAACGGACGAAAAAATGAGAAGCGAAACCAGTAAAACCGGAGCATTCTCGCATTTTGAATCCGGCGTGCATGATTGGCTGCATCGAGTTGGCCACCGCACGGAGTACGGACTGGACCGGACCATCCAGTGAGCCCAATTCGAAAGAGGCCAATCCAGTTGATTGCCTGGAGGATTTACAGCTCGTCGTCCTCTGAGGTTTGTCACCCTCGAGGCGGCCTAAGTGGTAGCGCGTTAGACTCTTCTGTGGGCGTTCGTGGGATCGAGCTCCACCGAGGGATGTACAGGTACTTATTGACAGAGAAAACTCGATGGGCGCCATACTCGACGGCGTTCTGTACGCTTCTCTGTGTTAGCCCTCGCTAAAAAACATCGCCTAAAATCCCAGACAACACATCAACAGTTTGAATGTAACCGTAGACCATCTTGAACAAAATCCAAGTCCAAAAGCAAATCTCAAACCACCTGTAGCGCTTAAGAAATCTTCAAAACACAAAAGTTTCCACCATCTCTCCACCACAAACGCCCGATTCACGATCATCCCTCCACTCACCCCACCGACTGCGTTTGGTCCCTTCATGCCCGACACCGCCATGTACGTGCTGCCGACTGTTTTGATCTTTTCGATGCCGCAGAACTTTGGCTTCGAGAGTAGCTGGAGAAGTTTGTCGCAGATTGTTGCTTTTTTGTTAGGTATTCTGTATCCCTGATTGCAATCCAAAAGAAGATAGTACCCGCTTAACTCGCCAGCCATCAGAGAACAAAACCGCAGCTGTTTTCAGCTTCCAATCTACAACAGCGAACCTTGTCGAAATCGCACAGAATCTCGTTCAACAGTCTGAGACATTCGAGTTTCCGTGACCGTTCCCATTCGTTCCACAGATCGTTGAAATTCGGAATGCTCGCAAACATCACGCACACTCGGTCGTGCGACTCGCTGTACAATTCCTGCAATGAAATTGGGGGTGCGAGCGAAAGAAAGGTTCAAAAGGATCCGAGGGGTGTATGCAGTTGAACTCCATAACATATCCAACTTGCTGATTGGTTGATGCATGCCCTCTGTGCATGAATTGCTGTGGAGGCGGAGTTTTGGTTTTCATAAAATCCATGCATCACATGCATCACGTTACCACCATCCAATCAGCTAGTTGGATGTGTTATACAGTTAAGACTGTTGCAGGCACTTAATGACCGAGAAAACTCGACAGGCACCCCAGTTTATGGTGTTCTGTACGCTTCTCTGACTCAAAATCTTTCCAAAAATCCGAACAACAACAACAAAGCGCCAAAAGCAAACCTCCGGATTGCGATGGACGTCGAGGAAGTGCGAGGTGACGTGCGCCGGGAGGATGTTCTCGATGAGCAGGGTGTTGATGTTGCGCGTCAGCTGCATGTGCTCGTGCTCGTCGCGGAACGACGCCACGCACGCGCACTGCACGAGGTGCTCGAACTCGCACTGCGAAACGCGCACAGTCTCTTGCTTTGTGACGTTTTGGTAGAAGAATTACATGCATTTTTGTGACGTTTTTGACCAAAAATACAGTTTTTTTTCAGACGCTTCGAAAAAAAGTAAAAGTGCAGTGTTTGTTTGTGACGTTTTGCAGAATGTTGTACAGACAGTATCAAGAAGGGGCGCCTGTACATCACTTGATGAGGCCGCCCCATTAAACCTTTTATGTTCGACGGGTAATAACATGGTACTTTATGCCATAGAACACGACGATTTGATGTTGACCAGGCCAAAATGTAGGCACGCAACCAAATTTAGGCACGGAACCACCATACAACTGAAACTGATTTGCAAGATGTGACAATGCTGAAACGCATACGAGTGATGAAATGGAGACGGGGACGGGGAGAATGAGGGGTGAGTGAGAAAAAATCTGATATTTCAAAAAACACACTTTTTCTCTATGTCGGTCGGTTCAAGCCCATAGTTGCTAATCGCAGCACAACCACCAACCAACCATCCAAGTGATCACAATCTCCACGAGCACGGCCATGCAGACGTGCACGATGCACAGCCACCAGCCGGTGTCACCGGTTGCACCGTGCTGAGCAGCGCCACTATTGACAGCCGCTGCATTCGTCAGCAATGTTGACTCCGTGCTCGTTGCCTGCACGCCGAGCCGGACGATGGTTGACCTGAGAATGAGTGAATTAAAGTTCAAACACCATCAAAATGAAAATGAAATCAAAACTGAAAAGTACAGTAAAATAAATTGGAATCGATGAAATGTCTCCGCTGTGCAAATCGTAGATGTCTGTGCAATCCTACTGTTTCTAATATCGTAAATAACATCGCAACTGTTCGTGAATATCAACCAAAAGCTCGTACACTGATTCGCTGACGCACGATGATGCGACCAATCGGCAAGTCGAATTCAAAAATAGCCAATCAGCAAGCCACAGTTCTGCTATGCTTCAATATTGGATAATCGATCGAAATGCTCAGACCATTGGGACAGAACTGGAAATGGAAATGGAAACAGAAATGCCCGGGACAGAACCGAACTTTCCAAGGCTATCCACCTTCCGCAGTTTGGGCATAGGCTCGGGACTGCGGGGACCGACTTCCACCGGAGTTTGACACCCTCAACTTTTTAGACATCCGGCTGGGGAAGGGGTGAGGGGGAACAGGGATCACGAATTATCCAAAACCCAAAACCACATCCAGTCCAGACTCCATAAAAAACCACCGAAACGCATCCTGCCAAACAAAAAACAGCAAAAAAAAACGCGAACCACGCCAGTTTCACGCCGTTCACAGCGGCCGTCGACACATTATAGAAGGGCGCTTCAGCGATTGGCGGGACAACTGTCGCTGGTGGAGTGCTCGTGTAGTACAAGTGACCGTCACCGCCGCCATCATGACCGACCACGAACGCAAGCAGACGCACGGACATGCTCAGCAGGGCAAATGTCAGCGAGCAGACGATGCGGACGAGCGATGGAATCGAGACCAGTGTGGAGGTCAGGAAGCTGCAAGTGGGAAACAACGAACGGGCGAATTGTTGGAAAGTACGGTTGTTCGTCTGTGTTGGTTTGTTCTGTTTCATTCGGCATGTTTGGTTTGTAAGTGTCCGGCCAAGTGCACAGGGAAACCAGTTCCAAACCAGCAAGCTGGGCAGCCGGCCACGGTGGCTTTGGATTTGTTTGATTCATGGAATTTCTGATCGGTCTTAACTCGTGGCTACCCTAATCGATGGAATACATCGCTGGTTCCACTTTTAGTTTTTCTCTTTTTTGATTCGTTTCTTGGTTCGGTCTTCTAGAAACGGAATGTTTTCAACGTTATTCGAGCGTGCCTCTCGAAATTACAAAAAAAACAGAACAAGAGGCATAACTTGAAAGAATCTCAAAGATACTTGAAAGAAACAAAATCTTGAAAACAACTCGGCACCTCCAAACAAAACACACAAGCTATTCCACGTACATCATGAGCAGCACGTTGCTGACTTCGGTGGTCGGCACGAATGATGGCACGGAAGATGGCACGGAAGATGGCACGGATCCGTGCGCTGCGTCTGCTACGGTAGGCACAGCTCGGTCGCCGTAATCGCGCGCGTGGCTGCTGTTGACGAACTGGCCGACGACACCGCACACCTGCAACGGTGATGGGAAAGTGGAATTGGCTGCGGTGGCAAAATGTGCGCATTGAAGTTGCACTTGGGTGGGGCTTGAGGAAAGTTGAATTCTTTCATGAGCCGCTGTATTTCGTTGAAGTCTGCGCATTGAAGATGGGTTGAAAAATGTAAACATTGAAGTTATGAGTAAGAGGGTAACAAAATAAATAGGAACATTAAACGTTGCACAGGATGACAGTAAAACGCTTCTTTAGCTAATTGTTTCACTAAGTGGTTTTTAATCATCTGATTAGTTGTGATGGACAGACGGAACATATCGAACTGACTGATTGTCGAATGACTGATTGTCGAATTTCTGATTTTGTTGCTGTTGCGAATCCAAATGAAATGAAAATCACGCTGACGGGCTGACATTTGTTTGAAGCAGCTCAAGGAAAAAAGATACAAAACCGACGACCAATAAGCTCACAGATTTCCACAAAACCATTCCATTCAACCAACCTGATTGTACAACGGCACGACCATGGCGACAACGGCGGCGCACACCACCACCAGCACGCGCGCGAAATGCGACTGCAAAGAGAAAAGAAGAAAATGCTGACAAAATCTATCGCATCAATTCAATGCAGCTTTACTTTTAGTTCACTGAAGTGTACGGACAAGATGCATAACAAAGTACAGGTCAGTTCATACTGACGTATGCAGACGTACGTCAAAGACACGCCTCTATGGACGCTGGAGAGAGATGACCTGACTTGCCGTGCCGTCCATGCATATACGTCAATATGAACGGGCCTTAATACAAAACCACTGATCAACCACAGCGGAAATAAAAATAAGCGAAATTGAAGCAATTTAATAAAGCGTTTTGTTGTTTTTCAGTAAAAAACCAAAAATCCATGAAACCTGCGACCAAACCAACCATTCGCTGCGAGCATTTCGCGCACGCGACCAACAGCAAACAGAGCACACAGACGCAGAGCGCCGTGCTGTGCAGGACGATCGCGCACCAACCTCTGAAAGTATTGTTTTTGGAAGATTTAGTTTTCCAAGAAAACACACTTTCAAATTTCAAAAGTTTCGTTTTTGAGAGATTTGTTTTTACAAGAAAACATACTGCAACCGAGGGGTATCTGAGACCGGTAGAGAGGCGGAGTTAATTTTAAAAAAATATCTGCAACGATTGGCTGCACACCATCACCGTCAATTTGTATGATGAGGTAATTCTCAGGAGATGGGTCGACTCGAAAACATATCCAACCAGTTGATTGGTTGGTGCATGCATTCTGTGCATGGATTGCTGTGGAGGAGCCTTTTGGTGTGCATGGAATCCATGCACAAAATGCATGATGCATCAACCAATCAGCTAGTTGGACATGTTACAGAGTTTGACTGTACACACGAGCAGCCTAGCTGACACGCCACCATTGGCGCCACCACCTTTATGCAGTGGCGTCAACGAATAGTAACACCAATTCACTACCAGCAAACTGCCAACAAACAGCCTGTCTCACTAACCGACACCAGCCGGGCACCAGCTCCACAGTCTCACTCGAATGCCTCTGGTAGCACAGTAGCACGGCGCAAGTCATGACCGACAGAATGAAGATGACCGCCAGAACGTCCAGGCAGACGAGACGCGCCGTCAGTGTACAGGTGCGATAGGTCTCGCTGAGCTGCGTGTTGCTCGGCAGCACGTGCCACCAGTTGAGACGGCCCTGCGACTGCACGCGACCCGTCGTACACGAGAAACTGCGAGAAATAATGGGCACTATTGTTTGTGGGCGTTTTTTTGGTTGGTTGGGGTGGGATTCATTTGACGATTGATTGGAGGGTTTACACATGGGAAGGGAAAGTAGTTTTTATTGAGAATGGAAAAGAGCAGTCAGTGTACAGGTGCGATAGGTTTCGTTGAGCTGCGTGTTGCTTGGGAGCACGTGCCACCGGTTGAGACGGCCCTGCGACTGCAGCGACCGGTTGTACAGGAGAAACGGCGAGAAATGTGGGACAGGGTTGTTTGTATGGGCGTTTTTTGGTTGGTTGGGATTGGAGGCTTTTTAAACGGGAATGGAGATTTTTTTCATTGAGAATGGAAAACAGCAGCTAGTGTACAATGAGTTGAATTTGCTTGGCAGCACGTGCCATCAAAAACGGGTACGATTGTTGCTGGGGTTTGGACGGGAATGGGATTGAACGGGCTTGGCGCATTTTGTTCACAATGCAGGCTTTTTATTGTGAAATGCGGTTTTTCTTGGCAAATCTGCTTTCGGATCTAGATTTTGTGACCGTGATGCCAAATGAGTTTGTTGATAAGCGCCACTAAAATTGGCTGGTCTTGATCTGCGTCGCAACAAAACGCAGAAACGGATGCCCGAAAAGATACAAAACTGCCCAGTCGATGCGCAAAACCTGGATTAAACAAAACAAAAGCAAAAAAGCCAACCACCTCGTCTCACCTGAGACTGCGCACGGTGCAACTGCTGAGCGTGTTGTTCACGACGGTCATGCTCTGGAAGAAAGGAAACACGAACAACGGTCACAAAGATCAACAAGAACAAACCGAAACTGACGATCGAAACTGCTGTCATCAAGCCAAAACAATTGCATGAACAAAGACCAAGACAACTCCAAAAAAAATTGCGAGTTGCTGTACCGTTGGTGTGGTGTTCAAAATACAGCATGTTTCTAAAAACCTGTCATTTTCCCCCAAAGAATACAGAGATCGCGAAAGAAGCAAAAACGGCATCTAGCTGGATTTGGAAAGAATGCATATTCAGCCACAAATGGAGCGTATGTTTGCTTTCCATCAAAACACCCATCCCCGTTCATTCCACTCTATTTAAAAGTTTCGTGTATGCTCGCTATTCTGCGACAAAGAATCGGACAGGTTTGAAGAAACATACCGTACTAACTACTCATCTCACACTAGAATATCGCACACCCGCATATAATATCAACTCCAACAAAAAACACCCAAATCAAAAAAAACCGAAAGAAAAAAACCACCAGACCGCCTGTCGCATCCTGGTCGAAGTCGACTTTCGCGTCGAAAAGTTCGCAAACGGCGTCTCGGCGCCCCAATACTGGCTGATCTTGCTCGTTCGCTTCAAGACCATCGCCGACAGTTTACGACGCGGCGAGAGCTCCGAGCGAACGGACCCACTGGACGGTTTCACGGGACTGGCCAGCGGTGAGTTGCGCGGTGAAGGGACACTGATCGAGACGCTCTTCTGGTTGGATAGGGATGCGAATGTCGTCTCGGCTACTTGGCTGTCGTCGTCGTTGACGCCAGTTTGGCAGCGGATGTTGCAGCTGGCCGTTGTTGATGGTGGACACTAAGAATGAATGGGGTTTTGCGAATGATTGTTTTGGTGAAATTTATATGAGTTTTTGAGATTTTGTTCCGGTCGAAAGGCGACTTGAATGGCAAAGTGAAGGTTGTGATTTTGCGCGGCCGCTGTTGGAAGCTGAGCTTGAGAATCTCGACAGGTGCGCGTCCGGGCATCTCCGCCCACATATGGTGGCCTAAACGTGTACCATTTTGGCGGAGCTCGCAGGAAAACGTGAAACGGTCGATTACAATCACGACCAACCAGTCGACGATCACAACCATTGGGTGCATTCAAATTACGGCGTCTTTCAGCACACACTACGTTATCAGAAACGCAGTTTTGCACACAAGTTGCTCCCAAAAATCTACCAAACCCAGCCGACAAATGCGAAGTCCAAAAAAACCCGAAAAACACCTCAAGCCACACCTGACAATGCGCCGCCGTCAACGAAGCGCTCCGAAGCTGATGCACCAATGGCAGTTGAGTGGATGTAGAAGGTGATGTGGATCGGTTGATCGGGACAACACCGATCGATTGATCGATTGCATCCACGTTTGCGTTTGAGCAGTTGAAAGAACTGCAGAACGTGTTCGAGGGAAAAGTTTGGAAAACTGAAGAAGTTTGCCGTCCACTGATTGGCTGCATCATGGAATCAACGTTATCCAATGCAACAAATGGTGTTGTAACCGTTTCTAATTCCCGAGTAACGCGTAAAACGGCTTTTCTGTCTATGCGCGAATTGCAAGCTGCAGAACCAAAAGAAACGACAATCTCAACAACAGCAACGGCCAGTTCATACTGACGTGTGCTGACGTACGTCAAAGGCACGTCTCCACGGACGGCAGTATCCGATAACACGAGACGTGACGTGCCGTGCCGTGCCGTACGCGCATGCGTCAGTGTGAACGGGCCTAAAAGCCAGATCAACCAATCAACCAACGTTGGTCGTTGCATCGTCTCCTCCGTCATCACCGTTGCTGATTGCCCATTCGCCTCATTCGCTGATTGCCCATCAACGACAATCGTCACGTCACTATCCACCACGCGTTGTCCATCACGTTGCACATCAGTTGCCGCTGATGTGCCCACATCAAGCAACATCAACTGCGGCGTCACACCGGCGTCAGCGTCAATCAGCGCACAATAGTCGCCGTTCGTGTAGCGCAGCGTCATCACCTCTGTTTTGACGGGCGTCTGATGATGAATGATGATGATGATCATTGATGATGACTTGATTGTACAAAAAAAAACTTTTTATCGGTTTATCTCAAGTTATCCGCTTTTCTCAACTTACTCAAGTTTATCCGCTTTAAAAAAAACTGTGGCGTCTGATGATCGTGAACGATCGGCTATTTATTTTTGCAAAAAACGACTCTGAAAAACCCGTCATTTTTAACAGATTACTAATGACGTGATCAAAGAGTCCAAGACTTTTATTGAAGAAGTGCAACAGTTTGTTTGAAAACCTGCACCTTTTTTCGCGAAGGTAAACCACAGAAATCACAAAAAAGAAGACAGAACGGGACTGGCGTGTTGCAAAAAAAAAACAATTTCGACACCACAAATGGGGTCTGTTCGATTTCGACCAAACTCGACCGCCACACTCGCATAACATTACAGTAATTCGCAAATTTCGCATTTTCTCCGTATTCCACAGAAACAAAGAACAGTGCCAGGTTCATTTCATTTCATTGCAGTGCATTCAAAACAGTGCCAAATTCAAGCAAACCCACCTTCAGTGGCGACTCCGGCGCGGTGGCCGTCGGGGTCGGGGTGACCGCAGCGGTGCTGGTCACGTGACCGATCGTGTCCAGCTGTGCGGTCGAGTCGTCGATCGGCGAGCGCGCGTCGGAGATTTTTTCTGCTTTTGATGGTTTCATCGGCTCGGAAACGGACGCCGGCACAATGAAGTACGTTCGTTCGTCGCTGCGTCGCACGACCGGATCGTCGCATGGCGACGCAGGCTCGATCTCGTACGGATGCGCCGTGGACAGCTTGCTGCGCGTGGTTTCCGTGATGTGCACTTTGCTGCAGGAGATGGAAAAAGATAAAAGATAAAAAGAGTACAAGAAAAAAGATAAAAGTTAAACAGATTACAAGAAAGATTTTTTGTTAATCGAGGATACATCAGTTGTCAAGAAATGTGTGGCGTGGAAGAAAGGTACCGGCTGCACTTCGAAATCGGTGCGAGAATCTGTCAAATTCGGTTCAAATTACACACTCACTGGCCTGTTGAACCAGTCGACCTCTGAATTATAGGGAATCAGCTGATTGGTTGGAACTACGATATCACCGTAATCAACCAATCAGCTGATTCCCTATAATATAGAGTTCGACTGTCGCATCGTAACACGACATCGCACATTGGTGAATTGAATGCATTCCATTTCCTTACCGATCCTCTGGAGTTCACGTCATGACAGAACGATAAAGAACCCCTCCCCTGAACAGAAACAAGCTCCGCCCACCAACCAACCCCGGCTGCCCGGAGGACTCCATGTGATTGGCGAGTGTGACGTCATCCGACCAAATGTCAAACTGCCACTTTCGTAGGCCGAGCACGCCGCACAACACGGAGCCGGAATGGACGCCGATGCGCATGTCCAGCGGCACCGGCGTTGAACGCTGGACACTCCTGCAAGGGGGGGGGGGGTGTTGTTGGTTTTGGCGTTTGTTGGACGAACACAGAGAGAACACCACAATGCTTCCGTTTTGCTGGCGTCATTGCCTTTCCTGAACGCATTTTCAGCGTGTTTATTAGCCATGTTGTGCGTCGCTAAAAATCCCAGCTTCAAGACATTTCAAGTCTAACCCAATCATTGGCTGCATCAAGTGTTTGTGTGACCGACCAATCAGTAACGCTCAATTCAAACGCATTATGTATAAGCCAATCAGCAAGCAACGCTAAATTCAAACGCAATATCTACAGCCAATCAGCGAGTTTCTTTACAAAATAAACAACAACAAAACAGCACCGAATCGCTTGAATCATCGCCAGTCCCATTTGCACTGCCATATCGGCGTGATTCGGCCGACTGATAGGCATCCCACTGACGCAGTAGTAGCAGTCGCCCAGAATCTTGATTCGCATACATTGGAAGTCCTGAAAACACACCGCTTGAAAAGGATTTTTTCAAACTGGAATGAAATGATTTTACCACGTGAATCAAAGCAGTTGTTGGAAGACCTTTCATGGATTTTAAAGAATTCTTCAAATTGAATTATCACATATAATCAAACCACAGCAATCAAAACATCGTTGGAAGTCGTCAAAGAACGGCTTCCAAAGAAGTTTTCAAATCAATTACAAACTTTCAATCAAAAAACTTTTCAGAGCGGGGAACTAATCCGACTGTGCGCAGCACCTTGGCTAGTTTGTCGAATTGACTGAACAAATTGTTGAGCGTGGCAACGAGTTGCCGTGGACTGAGTGTGGTGGTCAGCGGCGTGAAGTTGACAATGTCGGCGAACAAAATGCTGCAACAGACAGAAACTGTTGACATTAGTTCTTTGAAAACATTCGTTTTGCGATTGCTTGACTGTCACTTTGTGCACTGAGATAATATGGTTTTCTGGGAATCGGTCAGCGAATTCCGTGCCTCCCCGGTCGGGCATGATGACGGCTCTCAACAAGTCTCCGGAAGGGGAACCCACCCCTCTGGCTGGCTGACACGCTAAATTGGTGCAATAACAACACAGTTGAACTTTTTTTATCAAAACATATTTGATACGTTGCATGAAGCAACTGATAGGTTTTTCAAAAAAAACAGTTCCGTTCATAAGTCTGCGGCCAATGACACCGAAAACCGGCCAACTCTCCACTCCGCACACCTGACGTTATCATGCATCTGCACGTGCAGCTCATGGAACAGCTTGTTCGGTCGTGTCGGGCGCGTATAGTTCACTGAATTGCTTTTGTGTCGCTCGTGTTTCTTCTTCGAATGCTCCATCGCGGACGTCGACGCGATCGGGCCCTCGCCGCCGCCTCCCCCTCGGAGCGTCTCCTCCATTTTGCTCGCCAAGTGCGCCGGCAGAATGCTCAGCAGTAATTGCTCCTGGAAAAACCACGGCGCAAACAATGAACAATCGGTTTGGTCAGATCAGGTCCAGTGTGGGGCACTGACTGGTGAAAAAGTCCTCAACTACGACCCCTGCCCCTCCTCGCCCACTGAAACACGGGGAAATTTCAAAATTTTAAACGAGAATTGAATTGAACTTGAAACGTTCATGCAGAAAAAGTTCAGACGCAAATGCAAAAACAATTTTCTGTGTGCTACGCGCGGCAGATTAGGACCGGACACCGGATTGTTGCACCAGAACAACAAAAAAAGAGAACACCGGGCACCGCACAGCGGACCGAAAACACAAAAAACTGAACAACTTGTCCTGCTCCAGGTCCCAGGAGTGAAACCGCAAAACTCAGCAAAACCTGTTGCTCTTTGGCGCAATGCAGCGCCGTTCTCGTTTCGACCGCTTTCGCCACGGACGCACAGCAGGTCGAACGACGCTGGACGACCGTGAAATGATTGCGCACCGACAAGACGCAGACGCCGAACAAAACCAACAGCTCGAAAATGACCTGCATTGAAAGTTGAGTGATTGATAATTGCGACATTGGGACAAGATGACATGGAGATTTGTGTGAGGTGCTTTCGTTCCGTTCTGGTCTTCGACTTCCATCCAATCCAAAACTACCGGCAGGCCAGAAAGAACGGAGTGGCTGGCATTTTGGTGAAGAAAATGCCCGCAACCAATCACCGTGCGACCAATGCGCAATCAAAACAAAGTAGCTTAGCATAGTTCATTTTATTAAAAGTGGCTTAGCAATTTAAATGTGCGAAACCTTCAAAAACCATCCACGAACCGGCAGAATATTATCGGTGAAACAGTCGCTCCAGAAATGCGCGTATTGTGCGTGGCGATTGAACGCCAGAAACGCCACAAACGACGTGTAACAGACGGCCGTGAAACTAGTGATCGTGATCAACACCGCTGTCGACGCGTAGCACAGGTTCAATTGCACGAACGTCACCGTCAGAATCAGCGGGCGTACGGCGTCGAGTAAATTCAGCGGAGCAACAGGAAAGTTTTGGACGACATCAGTAGCAGAGGAGTTCACTGATGGTCGCATTAGTGCAGACGACAGCAATAAGGTGCCAAGGATCAGAATTGGCAACACGGTGGCGGTGACGGTGGCGATCGAGTGGACGCCAATTTGTTGGCATCGGCTTGACGGTGGCGCCAGGTGGAGTGTGATGGAAGATAAGAGCAGATAAATGGTGCTCACCGCCGAGAGGACCGCTGGCGCGAGCAGGCTGCTTCGCTGAAATGGTATTCGCCTTTTTTTACAACTTTTGAGCATTTTTTTTTTGAAATTTGTAATTGTTTCTTTGGTGTTGAAATTATGTTGCGTGAAATTTGTTTCCTTCTCAATGGTCGGGTTGGAACTTACGTGCTAAAACCTAACACTAAAGCGGCATTCATGCAGGAGCATTTAGTGACGCGTAGCTGTCTTAACTAAAACATAGCTACGCGGTCACTAAATACTGCTTCATGAATGCCCCTTTACGTGTCGAACATAAGACAGAACAAACAGAAAACACAATCAGTGATTTTTGGACGGAAACTGTTCGGGGTACGAAGTCATACCTCGCTATAACTATTGGTGAATACTGCGAAATTCACGACCGGGAAATAGACAGCCAGCACGGAGTGGACAATCGTGATACGCTTGGTGTCCAACGTGGTCCAATGCTCTTGGAACACTTTTTTCACCATTCGTTTCTGCAAGACATCCATTATTAATCGTACTTGAAAATTCTACAGAAAAAATCGGTGAAAGGAAATTTATTCGTTCAGCGGCCAAACATTATTATTCACTTTATCAAACCTGTATCCGTACAGCAATGTTTGGCTGTATCTTTCGTTGGATACTTTTTAGCTGACACATTTTTCGCATAGTTAGACAGATTTTTAAAATAGTATCGTGCCGTCGTCGTCATGGAATGCCGAAAATACGACATATTATAATTTTGCTTGCCTATTACTTTTGTGATAATGCAGATACAAACAAACGAGCGGTTACTGGCGTGGCCACTGGCTCTTACTTCTTTTGACACACTGGCATGCGCTTACAAACAAGTAGTGAATGAAACTGCAAACTGAATGGGCATTCCTACACTGTCTGTCGATCACGTGTTGTAGTTTTATTTGTGTCGTTAAAAAACATATTCTTATAACCGAAAACGACCCGATATAATAAAAAAAGTAATTTACAAAAAGCCATGAAACGACTTTCTACCGTGATCTCGGGCACCACAATCTCCGCCTCATTGCCGTCCTCCTCTCGCGCCTCCTCGCGTCCAGTTCGCCTCTTCAGCGGTTTCGATTGCGCTTTTTTACGATCGCTGCTCCGCACGCCACCATTCGCGTTTCTCTCGTCTTTATTATCGTCTGCTAAGAATGGCCGCCCACTTTCCACTATCTCCGGCAGCTCCTTATTATTGTCGGCGTTGCTGATCATCACCGAATTGCGACGGTGGAAACTTCGAATGCGGCAGCATTTTCGCGCCATTTTTATGAGACCACCACGACCAGCGTACTCGGTTGAACAGCAGCAACAGTGTGCGTTTGGTGCTCTGTAAAACGGGGAACGCTGAGGGAATGTTGCCACTGAATTTGCTACTCAAGTGGCTGCGAAACATTGCTGCCGAAAGTTACTACTGAAGTGGCTGCTAAATGCTGTCACTGAATTTGCCAGTCAAGAGACTGCGCTGTGACACATTGCTACTAAATTTGTGACTACTAAAGTGGTTGCAAAACGTTACTACTGCATTTGCTGCTAAACGTTGCTACTAAGTTTTGCAATTAAATTTTGCTGCTAAACGTTGCTTGCTAAAACTTGTACTAACTTCACTACTAAACGTTGTTACCACTTGCTAAAACTACTAGTAAAACGAACTTCCGTCTCATAACAAACACGTGAACGCAATTTTATAACAAATGCTGTCATTATATCGTGTAGTCAATTTAGCAGCAACTTTAGTAGCACCCAATTAATATCGATCCTGTCTTCTCAGCATGTGATACTCGGTGTCTAAGTTTCGTGATGTGTCTTTAATTTTTATGACAAGCAGAGAAACTTTCGAATGTCTTGTGAGCATTACAGCTGACTCAGAAAACTCATGTTCACAAATGGATGCGCTTATCTGGCGAAAATGCAGTTTTTTGCAATTTTGCTACTGCTATATTTTTCCGCAACAATAAAACACGTTTAAAGAGCTTAAAGCTTCTCAACTTTTCATGGAATATCTCAAAATTCAGTGACACGAGAGCCAGTTTTAGCGCAAATGTACGTTTCTGTTTTGCCAGATTGGCGAAACAAAAACGAGTATTTATTTTGACAATAATTAATCAACAATTATGAAATGATACGCTTGTGTTATCACCGATTAAATTGTCCCATCAATCAGCGTGTTTAGTTACGTATATGGTACTTTTGCCATTTTATGTCGAAACACACTGCGTTGGTGTTGGTTGACGCAGAATAATTTGCTGGCTTAATGGTAATGAATATGTTTCCATGATGACGCAAAACTGAGCGTTATAATGCTCTCGCAGCTAGCACTGATACGATCTTCAAAAACATAAACCGCTCGTTTCTATTATTGAAAGCATACGCAAGCATACGATTCATGTCGTTGTCGTTGTCATGCGATTTCGCCGCACATTTTGTCCGTGCGTGCGTGAGGCGAGGCGAGACAAGGGCAGAGTGAAACAAAAGTCAAAGGAAAAGCTGGATGAAAAAAACAACAGATCAGCAAAACGTGCGCAGACTTGTGACATCGCACTGTGCGATTATAATTGGACAGGAAGAACCGTATAATTTTTGAGCATTCAAATTCGTTCGAAATCTTGTCAAATTTAATTTTCAGTTAGCGATACATCGCATAATGAGCAAAAAAACCGAACTGGTTACCGTTGTTTTCTGAGAGGCTTCTTCTATTGACCAAAATCTCATCTCAGTTTCAGCTCATGTCGATTTTTCGCTTTGAACCTCTGCTCTTCAAACTACCACACACGTCGCAGCTGCCAATTAATTTACGTAGAGTGGCCGGACTGCACGAAAGCCCTGTCTACACCATACACGTTGACGACGTCACACGCTTCTGTTCATGACCACCCTGTCGCTTGATATACAATGTTGTTTGATAAACTGATAAACTGCAGTGTACATACGCACATACTTGTCCGTGAAACACACACACACAACACAAACAAGAGACGCAAAACGCGCGACAATAACTTCATAAATACTAGCCACCCGCCCGACCATGGCAACTGCTAATATGGTGCACACAACACGTGCCATTTCTAAATGGATCGGTTACCAGGGTTGCTCACTAAAACTCCATACCAAATGCATACCAAATGAGCATCCATCCAGGCGGTGTATTTCGGAATTTTCAAACAGCACAGTTATGTTTTTCCCGCGCAGCTGTTTTGAGACGTTTTAAAATGTGTGCGATGAATTTTATGTTGCATGCACAAAAATGGAATGAATTTTTGAGAGATGATTTCAATAGAAGATGCTAGGTGCATGTGGAATCTTACTTGGTAAAAATACGATAAGAACCTTCGCTTTAATTGTTGGTTTTTTGCGACTGATAAAAAGTACCTACATACCATTTGCCAGTCTGACCTGATTGTGCAGCTGCAGATGTATTCATTTTGCTGACGGTTTTGTTGGCCACGGGATTTTTTTAACAATTGGCATCTGACCTGTAGATTAAAAAAATCGTCTGTTATAAAATAAACTAAAAAACTTGTTCCAAATTTACAGGTACACGTTATAAACATTTCAAACAGTGGTGGTTGAAACTTATTATGTTATTTTGGTTCTGCGACTCAATGCGCACATAGAGATGCTAGCAGTTTCATGATTGACGCGCGAATTCAAAATTGGTGAAGCGATCCGCGCCCAGAGATACGACTGACTGAGTCATTGTGACCATTTTGAATAGCCGCATATCAAGCATAGAACTGATTTCCTTTCGACGTCTGCGACCGCATTGAGTCGCAGTACGCAAAGAAAAGACATTTCGAAAGCATCCATGCTGAGGAAAACTTACACAGACATGAAAACAAGTACATAAGTGTACACAGATCAAAGTCACCCCTCCCTTCGATGATATTTTTCCTGTCTGTCAACAAAAAATCGCATTTTATGATATTATGTGACAGAAAAAAAAACTCGGCTATCTGCAAACGTGTCAAAGACAGCGCAAGCGAATGGATAACACATCGCGCAAAAAAATCATGCGCCATTTTCATGACATAACGTGCTGAATTCAATATAATGTATGTATACCGGCGGCTGGCAGTGTAGTTCGTGTGTTCTCACTTCTCAGAGACGTACACCGCCGAAATGAAAAATCAACTTTTTTCAGCTCGTTTGGGAATAGATAATCCGAGCAGTTTCTATCACCGACACCGAGTATATATTTCAACTTTTTTATCTCGATTTTTGTTGAGAAGCTTTGATTTGGAAGCTTGCTTGCATGTTCTTGCAAGAACAATCATGCTACGGAATGGCCGATTAAAAATGGAAGCTTTCTTCCGGGTGCAAGGAGCGCGCGAATTTGAAAGAAAAGCAAAAATGGATTTTCAGAAACTCAATTGTGTTTATTTGTTTGTCAAATTTGACGTGGTTTTTCGGACTGTTCTAGTCATTCATTGTTCACACACGATTGGAAAAAAATCCGGCATTCTTGAAAATCATAACTCCTATAGTGTGCAACTCTGGTCTTGCCTTGATTGAGAAAACAAGGAGCTAGTGCCTTATGTATTCGGCCATGTGCTGTGCACGGACTAAGATCTTGTAATTCGTTATTGCGTTGTTTGCTGTTATGATGAGGAAAAAAGCAGGCAGTAGCGAAAGATCGGCTCATATTATTACGTGTTGTGTATCACTGCACAGCAAAGTTGGTCGGATAAATAATTAAAAAGTTGGCGCACTGAAAAAGTGTAAGTCCATAGGTGACTCAGCTGAATGACTGAAATACAACTCGCGGAATGTTTCACATCTGCGTCAAAAATTTTCCCATATAAAATAAATTTGAAACGAAAAGTTTCTTTAAAAACATGTCTGCAATAATGTTTGCGCTTTGCAGCAGTGATGTAATAAAACACTTTTTCAACATTTTACACGTCATATTATGAAGAACACCGCCCAAACGGGTGCAGCAGTAAGAAAATACGGGGCTACTAAAATTCGCAGTCACTTTAGATTATGTCTTATTAGTAGCCATTTTAGTAGCCGTTGCAATAGCCCCGTTTTCTTAATGAGTGCGGTTGTACCACGTGTTGCGGTGCGATAACCAACGATGCTGTTTTAGTCAGTGTGATGGTTCATTTTTTTGTAATTGTACAAATGGAAGAGGCCAAAAGACTGTAAGTTTAGAATTTCGCAAATTTTGAAAAAAAACTTGCTTTCATTTGCTTGATCGAATGAATTTGAATGGACAGAGATTGTGATTGATCCGATCAGCACGATGCAGTAATAGGGTCGGCAAAAATTGCTGTTTTTTGTTGGAACACGATTGAAAATAAGTTTCACGCTAGGAAAAATGCCAAAATTCATGCTAAAATCAACGCCAAAATTTATTTCATACCCAAAATTTATCATTCTAAACGTCATTCAAACCAAAT